>JALGXP010000746.1:0-23706 GCA_023333625.1 Bothriochloa decipiens
GTTTATCCTGGTTCGGGCAATAGAAGGCCCTACGTCCAGCGGGGGGGGAGAGTTTGTATTATCTTGCACCGAAGTGCTTGTACAGGGGTGAATACAAGGGATTAGTGTGGTTGGCTAGGACTTGAGTGTTGCGGGCTCTGGCCTTTCTCTATTTTTGGTTGAGTTCTGTTGCCCTCTATGCTAGCCTGACGCCTCCTTTTATAGGCCAAGGAGGGGCACGGTTGTGTACAGTGTAACCCTAGAATCGACGTTTGTAGGGCTGGCGTAGATCATGACATCGAAGGAGATGCCGATCAAGTCACCATTGCTGTAGAGGTGTGCCTCAGGCGTGACTCGCCCTGTAGCGACATGCTTGGAGATGACGGCCGTCCTTCTCGTGCGTGTGATGACGTCGTAGATGTCTGGTGAAAGACCAGTGCCCATGCGCGGGCGTGCAGATCCTGATCCTTGTAGCTATCGCGTCGAGAGTGGTTGATGTACTGACCAACGGCGTTGAAGTCTTGCTTGAGGGGGTGGTCGAGGGGAGGTCGAGCATAGTCGAGGAGGTCGAGACCCAAACGGATAAGACCGAGCCCCGAGAATTACGGTGTTTGTGTTGACGAATGCGTCTTGAGGGGGTGTCAAACGAGGCACTGTGCGGTATGGTGAAATAGTACGGTACGATTCGCCGGTTTCCTGGGTATGGGCAGTAAAAGGAGGATTTGACCAGTGTACCATCCACTGTTACCATGGCTATAGCCACGAGGTTAGGTGGGAGCTGGTGAAACGCATTAAATGCTAGGGAATTGTACGGGATGTAGGCGGGTCGAGGGGGTGCGCAGTATTCGATGGGTGATCGTTCGCCCGGGGGAGTTTCATCACTCGAGGGGGTGACCGTCCCCCTGAGTGGACAGCCTCGAGTCGAGAGGGTCCCCTTGAGTGTACAGTGGCCAGGCTCATCGAGACCCGTTCGTGGGCCGGCCCAGCATAATTTGATACTCGGATCGGATATCTTATGTATTTTTGGGTCGGGAGATAATAATGGTGGTTTTGGGTTTGTTAATGCAGGGATTGAGTTGCTTAGTTGAGGGTTAAGGGTACCCCTTATTCAGGTACCCGACAGTAGCCCCTGAGCTCCCGCGTGAGTACTGGGTGTCATGCGGGAGGTCTTGAATCGAGACTGAGGTGTCGACTGTAATTTTTCGGAGGGTGTGCCGAGCGTACCCTTCGGGGGTAGCCCCTGAGGCCTTGGAGGAGTGGGGAGACTCCTCTGAGGGCTTTACTGGTCTTGTGCTAAAAAGTATTTTCATCCAGTTGGGCGTAGCAGGCGTCCCTGAAAGGTTAGGATGACATGAGCTGGAGTCGTAGCGCCTAGTCGAGGGGTATCTCGAGTCATCGAGCCCCCAGGTGTATTCAACCCTCTTTGGTCGAGGGGTGCCCGGCATAGTTGAGACCCCAAGCCTCGTGCGGTTAGGGTATTGCTAGCCTCGGGCGTCCATCTTATGAGTCCTTTCGATCGAATGTGAGGTGAGAAGCGCCATACTACCCTCGATTGGGCGAGTCTCGATGTTCTCTGTGAGCTGATAATAGGAGATCCAAGTGAGAGCTCATGCCCTGTTTAAGGGGGTCGACTGGTGGCCCTGAGACATTCTCATTGATGCAAATGTGTAGATACATGGATACCGGTTCCATTCGATAGGACTCGGTGGCTCGATGCCTCCCTCCGTGGGGATTCCATGGTAATCCTTTCATTTTGCCTTGGATACGTCTGAGGGGATCTCAAGGAGTGTTCATCCTCGAGCTGAGCTTCGTGTTGGCTCCCCTCGGGCGCCTCTTGTAACAACCCTAAAAATCCCAAACACCAAAAATCACAACCAACAATTTTTTTTCAAAAATAACCTATGGTTGGTGAGTGTCATGTAGGAAAACATCCAATAGTTGCACAAGTAGCACGAATGTTAGTTGGAGCATCTGCATTGTAATTTACAAGAGCTTGATTTGCTTCTTATTTGATTTTATGTGATGTCTAATAAAATCAAATCACATATTAATACATGTATGTATATATGTCTACTAACCATGGACATGGCTTCCAACTTGATCATGAGACCCTAGGGGACCCACCAAGTACTTATGCCATGGTCACTAACTCTCTAACACTAGCACTCTTGCTAATTGATCATGGCATAGCTTCGGAATGGAAATAAAAAAGGGTATAAGAAATAGGAGGAAATAGGAAAGGCAATCTGGCCTAAGCACCCATGCCAGCCTGGCCTCACAGCCTGTTCGGCCTGCTCCCTTTTTTCTCTTTAGGCCCAACCGACCGGCTAGCCTAGCAAACACAGTGCCAGGCCGCCCTGCCTCTCGCCTCAGCCTCGCGGCCCAGCTTGGCCTGCTGGCTTCGCTAGTGCCGCGGCCCAGCAAGCCAACCGTGCGGCCCGCTCCACCTTTGCTCGCCGCGGCCTGTCGGCCTGCTGCCACAGCGGCCCGCTCACCCGCACCCGTGCTCTGCCTCGTGGCCCATGAGGCAAAGCGGCCCAGCAAGCCGGCCGCACCGTGCCCCCATGGCCCTGAGCCATTGACGCATGGGCCCACCATGTCAGCCCCGACCTCCATCCCATATCTGTCCACCCGACGGTCACCTCCGCCATACCATTTTTGGTATGGTCTACCTCCGCCATCCGCCCACGCCGTACAACACGCGATGTCGTCCATCACCGCCTGCCCGCGCCGCGATCCCCTGAAACCCTAACCCTAAATCACAGCCGCGCACGGCCGCCCGATCGGCGTCTTCCATCGGCGCCGTCCATGGCCACCATGGCCGCCGCCGCTGCGCTATAAAGAGGACCGCCTCGCACCGCTAGGGTTTTCCCATCGTGCAGCAGCCACCAGAGGTAAGCCACGCCCGCGCTCGCCTACTAGAACAAGGAGGAGGCGGAGATAAGGGAAGCGCTGGAGCAGGGAAGCTGCAGCCGGAGCGCCACCGACGTCCGTGCTCGTCGGAGGAGTACCCGGTGGCCCTGTTCGTCTACGTCAGCAGAGCCGCCCCCGCTCTGCTTCCCCTTCACTACTCCATCGACCTGCTTGCCGCCTACCCGAGCTCGGCCGCCAGCATCGCCACGCGTAGGTAAGCATGCGCCATGGCTGCCGGCCGGTTCGGACCCTGCGTTCCCGCTCTCCCGACGTCCTTTAGCTTCATTAACTTCACCTTCACCTCTGCCTTGGTCTAGAATGTCGTTCGGAAACTTCTTGGGACGTGGGGTAGACCACAGTGGGGCTTGGCACCTTTGCCGACACTGGTCACCTCAGTTCCCGACCGCCGGTGCACCGCTGCGACCTCGCCATCTCGCGCGCCCCCGCCGAGCCTCTGGTAGCTATAGTAGTTAGCCCTTCGAGCTCCGAGCTGGCTCGAATCGGAAAGAAGGAAAGAAGATGGCGCCAATCGACGCTCGCCGAAGCTCTGCTGCCTCCAACGCCATCCACTGCCGCCGCCATCGACCGCTGGCCTAGTGGCCTGATTTACTCAATTTGAAGCCCCTTCGCGTCGCCTTGAGTCCATGAATCTAGCGCGCACGTGTAGGCCCTCTCCGACGCGTCATAGCCCCCTTGCCACCGTGGTCAAGCCAGCCAACGCCGCCGCGATGCGTGCGCCGGCCAGCCGGCGCGCTACCAGCCCGCCTGTGCCATGCGACTGCCTCCGCCTTACCTCTGTGTAGCTCAAGTGACGACTCGAGCCAGCCAGGGCAACCAGAGCCGCAGCGTCGCTCACTGTCGGCGGCAGCACCACCGTGCCCGCACGCGCGCGGTGAGAGGGAAAGGGGATGAGTTCCCCTGTTTCTCTGCGTGCGCCCAGTCCACCGTGAGCCGTGTCTGTTTTCAAAAGGCCAGCGCCTTGAACCACCGTGGACCGGCCTTCACAGTCAACCAGTAGACTTGGCCCAATTAGGAGCCCAGGTCCGCCACATGGACGACCAGCTGACTGCCACGTGTCCGGGCCGAGCGGCCCGACCCGGCCCATATCCGGCCCTGCCCAAGCCCATCCAGGCCCAGTACGGGCCTGGTCAACATTGACCGTTGACTGGTCAATGGTTGACCATTGACTAGGTCCCACACCGCCTGGACCCACCTATAAGCCACTGTTTTACCTGGTCCCACACGTCGGTGCTGACGTCAGCATGACATCAGCGTGACGTCAGCACCGCGCCCTTGCTGTTGGACCGCTGCGCCACGTGGACCAATAGGAAGCTGCCACGTGTTGCCCTGGTATTTAACTGCCCCCTTTTTCTTTTTCAAAAATATGATTAAACCTTGTAAAATTCATAACTTCCTCATACGAACTCCAAAAAATATGAACCAAGTGTCCAAATTTTCATAAAAATGAGCTCTACGTCATAGGCTTATGTATGATTGCATTTGGAGTTATTCGATTTCATTTGGTTCTTTGTGTTAATCTATAGGGGTCACTCCCGTGACCATTATGTCTCGATTTCAGATTCCGTGAAGGAGTTACCCGAGGAGGGGGACTAGGAGCACGCCAAGGACTTGAGGGAGGACTTGAGTGATTGCTATTCAGGTGCCACACCCCGCCCAACTTCGTAGATCCTATTACGCATGATATAATAACTAGTTTCCTAGTGCTTTATTTATGAATATCACCTGTGATAGGATGCATGGTAGAATTGCTTGATGAGCCTTTACCTTGTCGCAACCTTTACCCCTGCACACCCACTGATAGGCTAGACGCATGCTTATTTTGCTTATGATGCCTTACTTCTACTACGCTTATATCTGTGATGTGATGTGTGGTGGAGACTATGGTATGGTATATGGCTAAGACACACGGTGCCACTTCACTCGGGGAAAGTGCTGCGTGCGTCTTGGGTGTGTGGTGAGGGTTGAGTCGATCGGACAGGATTCTATAACGAGGTTTTGGAGCGAGTCTTGTTGGGGGATGTGATCTGGGCATCCCCGTATGAGGTGCCTGTGGCGGGCACATTGTGAGGTATATGGTGATCCAGGGGACGAGAGCCTTCATGGAGCAAGGCCCCGGGTAGGAGGTGCTATTGTAGCATGGACTGTTGTAGTCCCTATGAGAAGATAATCCTGTCTGATCCCCCCAGGACCTGATATCTCTTGAGAACCAGAACCTTTGGGACCTACGTGCTCACCACTCGCCCCTGAATGGGCGAGGGACGGATGTCTGACTAGCTAGGACGGTGCCACTACTACTAGGTTGTTAGCAGATAGTGTTGGGAGGTATGGGCATTGGGTCCCACACCCTTCTTAAAGCCTCAAAGTTACCTTGGTGGCCCGGGTAACTACGCCTCATAGTCTCAGTGTGCCGGTGTACCTATCGGTGTTCCGATGGTATTTCGGGATGTCCCAGAACTGAGTGGTAGGGTGGCATCGCACCGGTTAGAAAGCAGCCGGAATCAGCCTAGGTGGAGCGCACCGCCGAGGACGGTGATCTTGTGGTTATGGGAGTACACACTCTGTAGAGTTTTGAATCTATATATAGTCCACGGCCTCGGTATGGCCTTCCCTTGACCTACGCTTCTCGGGAGTAGTGAGATGAGTCCTTCTATTCTCACCCTGGTTTTACCTTTCAGCTGTGAGCCACTAAGACAGGCTCTGAGAGGGAGTTGGACCTGTCGACTGAGTGTGAGAGGGTAAGATGTGTGTGATGTGATGGGATGGGAAAGATGTGTGGATGAGATGGGTTAAAACTTGATGAACTATATTATATAATATTGATGATACTTGCATAGGAAACCACAACCATATATCAGGCCTCTTTGATTATATCCTTTGCATCCCACCAAATACTACATAGCAAAAGCAAAACATAGGGTGGGAGATGTGTCTAGTACAAAACGTACTGAAAATGGATCCAGGTTTGGATGATGGCTTGTCGACGCCCCTGAAGGATGAAAGGATTAGATGGTCTTGTGCCTACGCTCAAGATGGTGAAAGACGATGCTTCCGCAATATCCCTCTACTTCCGCAGCTGTTCTGGATGCTAGATACTCTATTGATTCCACCATGTGGTGATGTAATAAATTATGTAAACCCCTCTATTGTATTCTTTTATTCGATGTATGGCTTTGTAATCAACTGATATTGGATGAGTTGATGTTTAGACCTCCTGGGCTATCATTATATCCTTCATTCCGTGTATTTTCCCTTCATGGAAAATTGAGGATGTTTCACCCCTGACTCGGGTACTTGTGGGCGGCTGTCAAACCTTGACCGAGGGTCAGCCTCCACTCCTTCGAGGATTTCGGTGTGGGATCGGAGTCCGTTTTACTTCCTGTAGAAGGAAACGTCGTGGATAACTTCTCCCATCCATTGGGCGCATCTTTTTAGGCAAGAGCTGAAGCGGCATAGTCATGGTGGACCCAGGTAATGGCTAGAGATCGTGCAGGTGACGAGTGTGCCTGTTCCGGGAATCGAGGGGCGGTTAGTTGAGCGCATTAAATGTGGGGAATTACCATGCCATTGCCAGGTCTGCCCGTTGTTTCTCGGCCCCATCGCTTACAAATATGAGGGGTAGGGTTTCTCCGTTCCCCATCTTGCCATCTTGCCTTCACTGCCGCCACCAGAGCGCTCGAACCTTCATCTTTCTGCGCTAAAGAATAGCCAGTGAGAGAGAAATCAGGATTGGGAATCTTCCCGGTCGCCCGTCCGCCGAGCAAATTCGAGTGGCATCCATGGTGCCCACGTTCCTCCCTCCAGAGGCCTGGCCCCATTCCGACGTGTCCCACGGGAGCTAGAGAAGTTGGTGGACGAGGGACTCCTCCGCCCTACCGCTTCGGCTGAGCGGCCGGAGTGGATTGTGCCGTCGAGGGAGCATCGGGAGCCACAGCCGCCAGAGGGCTACGTGGTGAGCTTTGTCAAGTTCCACCAGTTGGGGTTCGGTTTGCCTCTGAGCCGCTTCATGCGCGCGTTGCTCCATTTCTACGAGGTCGAGCTCCAACACCTCGCCCCCAACGCTATCTCCAACATGACGATATTCGCCGCGCTTTGTGAGGGGTACATGGGTATGGAACTGCATTGGGATCTATGGCTCCACCTTTTCAAGGGTGAGCACTACACCAAGTGGATCTTGGAGGGGAAGAGGAGGATCGTCCGCATGGGCAGTTGCAGCCTGGCGCAGAAGAAGTTCGACCTCTACATCGGGATGGGCTTGTCCACTAACCACGGCCATTGGTAGTCCGGGTGGTTCTACATCCGCAACGATGACGGCCTGCTGCCCACCTACACCGGGCGCGTCATCGGGGAACGTCCGAAGCAACGACGACGGCCTACTGCCCAGCCCTTCTAGCGAAGGCTAAAACCCCTCCTTGATTCACTGCGCACCTTGTCCGAGCAGGGTGTGCATGCCGCATACATAGTCATGGGCTTCTATAGCCGAAGGGTCCTACCTCTGATGGCGCACTCATTGCGCTTATCAGATGGGGCCCGAGGCGCTCCCTGAGCAGCTCGAGGGGTGCTGGATGTTGCTCGCAGACCTGCCTTCTGAGGATGTCGCAAAGCGGGTTAGAAGCTCGGTCGCCAGTGACTTCGGGCCAGGGGACGTGGATCATGTCCTGATGCTGCCGGATCCTTGCAGCATCATCTTGGTAAGTCCTTCAATTTCACATCCTCGAGTTTTTCCCCGTTTTTGGGCTTGTCTTAACGTTCTGGCTACGGTTTTGAGCACAGGGCAACATTGACTACAGGGTCTCGGTGCCTCCAGTTCAAGAAGACGACCCCAATCGCTAGGTGAGGCACTTTGACGCTCAACAGGAAAAGAAAAGGAAAGATCTAGAGAAGAAGGAGAGGAAGAGGAAGAACCTTGTGTCCCAAGCGCTCAAAATGCACCGGGCTAAACAAAGGCGGGATGGGCTTCCTATCGAGGAGTCCCCCTGAGGAGACAGACGTGGATGATGATGATGATGATGTTGGGGAAGTGGCGGGGCGTCTCGAGCCCCATCTTTTCGGCTTTCCTCGAGCTGATGCACTCCTGCGCAGGAGGACATCTTGGGGTGCCCGTAGGAAAGAAGGCAAGGGGGTTCCTCGACCCGCGCGGGGTCCTCCTCTCATTGCCAGCGCGGCGGCACTTCGTCAGCCTCGTCCCGGGGTCCGTCCAGTGCCTCGCCATGCCAAACCAGGTCCTTGAGCTCGAGGCGAGGACCCGGGGCCGGACGGGCTCGGAGGAGCGGGCGACACCACCCTCAATGCACGACTCATGGGAGGCGGCTCCAGTTGAGCTTGGGATGCCGAGGTCCGAGCTGGTTGCCCCACGCAGCATTCCTCTAGGGTCGGTCGTCATTCCTCTAGGGTGTCGTCGAGGTGCCCAGGTAATTCGTGGGGGCCTGGGTCGGTCGTCATTCCTCTAGGATAAGTTTTGCCGTCCGAAACTTTCTTCCCTTTTCCTACAATTTGCAGAATTTGCTTGATGTTCCTGTCTTTCCTTGCGTTGCCCAGGCTCAAGCGTCAAGTGGAGGAGGCGAACCCTTCACCGGCCAAGCGCTTCAAGGTGGATGCGGCCGCGAGGATGGTAGCAGGAGGGGCAGGTGTGATCCCGAGGCCCCTGTCGACATCGGAGGCAGCTTGGCTATCACAAGCCCCGGCGGCAATTACTCGGGGGCAGGCTGACGGGCTCTAGTCTTGTTGTAGGCTCGAGTGGTGAGGAGGCCATGGCGGGCGGCAGCTCTAACTGGGGACAGGTGCCGAAGAGCGGGGTCGGTGCCCCGGTCTTGATGGTCACGGCACCTACACCTGGCCCGGTCAAGGCCCCCGCAATTGATAGAGGAGCCCTCGACAGCCGCGAGCCCAGGTCAGAAAACACCCTGATCATCCTTGGGACGAAGAGGCCGCGCTTCCTCCTATCTCCGTCAAGGGGATGGTGGAGCACCCCCAGGAAGCAGGAGTGCTTCCTTCCTAGCGAGAGGGACGGGAGCGTGGCCAAAGGGCCTGCATGAGATGGAGGTGCAGCGGAAGCGAAAGCAGGATAGCCCGAAGAAGAAGGAGGAGGAAGACCGGCTGTAGAAGCAGCAGGAGGAGGAGTCGCAAGGGCGGGAGAAGGAAGAGGGGCTGGAGCCAAGCCAGCCCGAACAACAACGAGAGATGGAGGGGTTGGAACTGATCCAGCCGGAGCTGCACCAGCAACTGCAGCAACTGTAGCAACAGCAGCAGGAGCCAACGCCGGAGGGTGCGGTGCCCTTAGCCCCGCTACCTCTGTGACAGGATGAGTCATTGGAGGAGCCGACATCCTCGAGTCTCCGCAGCCGTAGGGGGAGGCCTCAACTACCTCGGGTCAGCTGCCACAGCAATAGAATGTGGCACAGGAGGTGTCGATCGTTCTGCCAGCGCTGCAGGAGTGGCCTGAGGAGGTGGCTCTCGAGAGACCACGGCTGTCGCCTAGGCGTGAGGAGTTAGACGCCCTTCTGCTTGCCAGAGGGGCAGTCGCTTAGGGGGCCCCTCGTAGCCCTGGCTGGTCTGACCCTGGCCCTTTTGCCCTAGCGGGGCAGGTGAGTAGTGAGGCTGAGTCATCGACGGCCAGAGCGGAGGTCGAGCCACCGTTCCCCACCTTGGGCGATCGGGTGGCCCGTTACGGTGGTTCGCCTGACGTGATGGAGTGCATCAGGTCGACGGTGCGGGAGAGGGTTGAGGCGGCTCTTCCTTCTTGGCATAGGGAGCGCCTCTCGCTCCAAAACTTGCTGGAGCCTATCGCCCCCGTGGTTTGGATGGATGACGCGGCGGAGGTAAACCACTGGGAGGATGCGGAGGAGTATCGGGCATGGATGGCCCATGCTCTGAAGTTGGCCGTTGATGTCGCCGCCGAGGATCTGGGCCGGATTTTCTCGGTAAGTGTTTCGTCGAGTGTGTCGAGCTTGGGTAACTGCCTGATTTGATGCCTGATTTCTTGCTCTTTATCCTTTGGACCTGTGGAGGCGCTTCTACTTGAAGTCCGAGTTCCTTCATGCGACGCATGAAGGGCGGGAGGAGGTGCGGCGCCAACTCGAGGCCGGCCAGTCCGCCCGGGACGGGGTGGCCCATGCTGAAGAAGAGGTGAGGAAGGCAAGAGAGGAGGCTACCAGGGCCAAGGAAGAGGCCAAAGCGGCTCATGGGGAAGCGTCCCAAGCCAAGGAGGAGGCTAGCCGAGCCCACATAGAGGTGCAGAAGGCCCTCGAGGCCCTCTCCTCCTCGGAGGTGCATCTTAAGACACTCGAGGGAGAGCTTCGAGAGTCCATGGAGTGCATCAAGGTACTCGAGACGGACATCGCTCAGGCATCCGAGGCCTGCGACGCCCTCCACGTCTCGGCCGAGGCAGAGAAACGTCGCGCTGACGCCCTTGCTGTCGAGGTTGCCGTGCTAAAGGAGACCCTTCTGGAAAAGGAGGGGGCACCATGTTGGCTAGAAGGACAATCGAGGATCTATAGTTCGAGAGGACATAGGTGGTACGCACTTTCAAGGAGGCCCAGAAAGAGCGCGACGAAGCAATGGATGCGCATGAGGTCCACGACACCGACTGTACCAGTGAGTCTTCTTTCTTGGCCTTGGTTTTCTTGTCTCCGTGCGCTGCGACTGACTTCGTTCTGCCTTCTAGGTCTTGAGGCCGACCTTCTCTCTGTTTAGACTGCCTCCAAGGCGCTGCAAGAGGGCCTTTTGGCCAAGGCGGCTTTGACCGATAGGCTCCGGGCCGCGATCAACGGGCTCTGCAACTCTTGGGGGGTCGAGCCTGTAGAGGAGGTCAAGGAAGAAGTGTGCGGAACCACTCTAGTTGACTGGCTGTACTACCTCGGGGCCACCATGAAAGATCGTGTCCGGGATGCCCTCCACATTGGCGTGAAGCGGGCGATGGTGGTCGCCTACTCCGGCTTTACATACGACATGAACGTTGTCTCGCACGGCTTCATCTTCGACCTCACCAAAACGGATGCCGAGAACGAGGAGAGGTGCCGGGGCTTCATCAAAGACACCGAGGAGCTGGGTGAGAAGCTGGTGAAGTTGTTCGAGCCCGAGGTCCTTCCTTCCGAAGGCGATAAGGCACCAATGATGAGGGTGGTGGCGACGGTGGCGACGAGAGCCAAAGCCTGTGAGCCAAATTTGGGCGAAGAGGCCCATGTAATAGATTAGTTTTTGTGACATTGTGATGTCATGGCCCGAAGGGCCTTAAAACATTTATGCATGTGTATATTTCATATACTTTAAGTCATTTTCTTTCTTGCATGCCCTGATTGTGTTTCTACTTAGTGAACTCGATGCACAGTCATGCCCCTCGAAGGGGGGAGTGAGTGGAGTTACCATAGTGCAGAGGCACAGGCGAGCTCCTAGCTCAATAGCCCTCGACCCTCGGGACACTCATGGTGTTTTTGGCTAAGTAGCGACAAATATCGAGGCACGTAAGAAAGGATAGACGTTGAGTTTCAAAAAAAACGTGCGAGTTTTTTGAGGACTTTGGGGGGTTCCCCCCTCATTGCCCTCGAGGGAGGCTCGACTCTGAGGCAGCAGAGTTGAGACTACCTTATATGAACAAATAAGAAAATATGCTGAATCGAAGCCATTTTTTATTTATTCATTCATGATGCAATAGTTGTACAAAATACGAGAAATGTACAAGGCCCCGAGGCCCTAGGGGTAAAAGCGATGTAGCTGTTCGATGTTCCAAGCGTTGGTGAAGGTTTTGCCTTTGTTGTTCGCTAGCTTGTATGTCCCAGGTTTCAGCACCTTAGCTTTGGTATATGGGCCTTCCCACGGTGGAGTCAACTTGTGGTGCCCCTTGTTGCTTTGTCATCGACGGTGGACAAGATCGCCAACTTGGAGATCCCTCTTGCGCACGTGTTTGTCATGGTAGTATTGAAGTTTCTGCTGGTACCTCGTGGAGTGGAGGAGGGCCATATCTCGAGCTTCTTTGAGCTGGTCAACAGCATTTTCAAGGGCCTCCTCGTTCGTCTGCTCATTGTAGGCCTTTAGTCAAGGGGACCTGTACTCGAGATCGGTGGGGAGGACAGCCTCAGACCCGTAGACCAGGAAGAACGGGGTAAATCTCGTGGCTCGACTAGGTGTCATCCTTAGGCTCCATAGGACCGAAGGTAGCTCGGTAGCCCACTTCTTACCATATTTCTTCAACTAGTTGTAGATTCTTGGTTTGAGTCACTGAAGGATCATGCCATTGGCGCGTTCGACCTGGCCGTTGGTTTGGGGATGAGCGACTGCGAACCAATTCACACAAATGTGATTGCGATCGTAGAAGTCCAAGAACTTCTTGCCAGTGATTTGTATGCCGTTGTCGGTGATGATGACGTTGGGGACCCCAAAGTGGTGGATGATGTCGGTGAAGAACAAGACTGCTTGCTCGGAGCGGATGTTGGTAATAGGCCGAGCCTCGATCCACTTGGTGAACTTGTCAACTGCTACCAGCAAGTGAGTAAAGCCATCGGTTGCCTTCTTCAGAGGCCTGACGAGATCGAGCCCCCAAATGGTGAAAGACCACATGATGGGGATCATCTGCAGAGCGTGAGCGGGTAGGTGCGTTTGTTTGGCGTAGAATTGGCACCCTTCACACGAGCGAACGAGGTTGATGGCGTCAGAGATGGCGGTCGGCCAATAGAAACCTTGCTAGAAGGCATTGCCGACGAGGGTCCTCGGGGCGGCGTGATGGCCGCAAGCCCCCGAGTGAATGTCCTCGAGGAGCCTCCTGCCTTCCTCGATGCTGATACAATGCTGGAGGATCCCTGTCGGGCTTCGTTGAAAGAGTTCCTTGTCATCGCCATAGATGACGTAGGTCTTGGCCCATCGAGCTATCCGTCGAGCCTCAGTTCGGTTTTCTAGGAGCTCCCCTCGAATAAGGCAGTTGAGGAATGGAACGCGCTAGTCTGGTGGAAGGCTTGATGGTGGAGGTGACCCCTCGATCTCCATGACCTCAGTCTTGTTCGAGGCGGCCTCGTTCAAGGGCAGGGGATCGAGTGTTGATGACATGATGTTAGCCCCCGTGCCTAAGTCAACACAGGGCTCGAAGAGGTGCCTTGAAAACACGTCGGGCGGGACGGTGCCACGAGTGGACACAATTTTGGCGAGTTCATTCGTAGCTTCGTTGTACCGTCGAGCAATGTGGTTGAGCTCAATGCCATGGAACTTGTTCTCTAATTCACACACCTTATTGCAGCAGGCTTCCATCTTGGTGTCGTGGCAGCTCAAGGCTTTCATTACTTGGTCGATGACGAGTTGCGAGTCACCCCGAACGTCAAGGCGTCGAACCCCAAGCTCAATTGCGATGCACAGATCGTTGATGAGGGCCTCATACTCCATGACGTTGTTGGAGGCGACGAAGTGGATGCGAATGACGTAGCGCATATGGACTTCGAGGGGCAAGACGAAGAGCAAGCCCGCGCCTGCTCCTGTCTTCACGAGCGACCCGTCGAAGTACATCATCCACAGCTCGGCTTGAATCTGTGCTAGCGGAAGTTGGGTGTCGGTCCATTCGGCGATGAAGTCTGCTAGCACTTGAGACTTGATGGCCTTGCGCGATGCGTAAGTGAGGGTCTCACCCATGAGCTCGACCGACCACTTAGCGATCCTTCCCGTGGCCTCCTAGTTTTGGATAATCTCCCTGAGGGGAAAAGATGAAACCATGGTGATTGGGTGATTGAGGAAGTAATGCTGGAGCTTGCGGCGCGTGAGCACGATGGCGTAGAGCAGCTTCTGGATTT
The DNA here is from genome assembly GCA_023333625.1 of Bothriochloa decipiens. Lineage (NCBI taxonomy): Eukaryota > Viridiplantae > Streptophyta > Magnoliopsida > Poales > Poaceae > Bothriochloa > Bothriochloa decipiens. Next base: position 13,677 of record JALGXP010000746.1, read on the forward strand.
CTGGGTAGCGAACCTTTATTTCCGAGAGTACTTCGCTAATGAAATAAATCAGCTGTTGGATGGTCAGGGAGTGCCCTTCCTCCTTTCTCTCGACCACTATGGCCGCGTTGACCACCTGGGTGGTTGCGGCGACATAGAGAGAAGAGGCTCGGCTGGATTAGGTGGCACAAGAATCGGAGGGGAGGTCAGCATACTTTTGAGTTTAGCGAGGGCTTCCTCGGCCTCGGCGGTCCATGCAAAGTGCTCGAATTTCTTCAGAAGATGATATAGCGGCAGGGCCTTTTCTCCCAGGCATGAGATGAAGTGGCTGAGGGCCACGAGGCAGCCTATGATCTTCTGTACGCCCTTCAAGTCTCGAATCGGCCCCATCTTGGTGATCGCCATGACTTTCTCAGGGTTGGCCTCGATACCCCGCTGAGAGACGATGTATCCTAGAGCATGCCTCAAGGCACGCCAAAGACACATTTCTCGGGGTTGAGCTTGATATTCTTGGCTCGAAGGCACCCGAATGCGATCTCAAGGTCATCGATGACAACCTTCTTAGATTTGACTACGATGTCTTCAATGTATGCCTCGACTATCATCCCTATATGATTGCCAAAAACATGAAGCATGCATCGCTGATACGTTGCCCGGCATTTCAAAGGCTGAAGGGCACGGTAACGTAACAATACATGCCGAAAGGGGTGATAAAGGAGGTCGTGAGCTCATCGGACTCCTTCATCTTGATTTGATGGTAGCCGGAATAAGCATCAAGGAACGAGAGGGTCTCACATCCCGCAGTTGAATCAATAATTTAATCAATACGTGGTAAAGGAAATGGAACTTTAGGACATGCTTTATTTAAACTAGTATAATCAACACACATCCTCATTTTTCCATTCTTTTTCTTAACTAATACAGGGTTAGCTAACCACTCAGGATGATGAACCTCCTTGATGAACCTGGCCGCCAAAAGCTTGTGCACCTCCTCGCCGATGATCCTGCGCTTCTCTTCATTGAAGCAGCGCAGCCGTTGCTTCACCGGTCTGGACCCGGCTCGGATCTCCAAGGCGTGCTCGGTGACTTCCCTTGGTATGCCTGGCATATCTAAGGGACTCCACGCAAACATGTTGGTGTTTGCGTGGAGAAAGTCAACGAGCACTGTTTCCTATTTGTTGTTGGGGGTGGCACTGATTGTCAGTGCCTTCCCATTAGAGCTGCTCGGGTCGATGAGGATCTTCTTGGTATCTTCTGCTGGCTCAAAGCTGCCTGTGTGACACTTGGAGTTAGGGACCTCTGCGGCGAGGCCCTCGAGGGTCAAGGCCAGCCTGGTGGACTCCTCGACTACCTCTCCATTCTTGATGCACTCGACGTCGCAGTCGTATGCGTGCTCATAGGAGGAGCCGATGGTGATGACGCCCTTAGGTCCTGGCATCTTGAGCTTGTGATACGTGTAGTTTGGGATCACCATAAACTGTGCGTAGCCAGGTCGGCCAATGATGGTGTGGTACGTGCTGTGGAACCCGACTACTTCAAAGGTGAGGATCTCCTTCCTAAAATTCTAGGGGGCGCTGAAGTAAACGGGGAGGTCGATGCGACCGACGGGCAGGGCCTTCTTCCCTGGTAGAACTCCATGGAAGCCCTCGACGCTGGGTCGAAGCGGTGACCTCTTGACCCCCAGGAGGTCGAGGGTCTCGATGTAGATGATGTTGAGGCTGCTGCCTCCGTCCATGAGCACCTTGGAGAGGAGAGTGTTGATGATGATGGGGTCAACGACGAGCGGGTAGACCCCTGGGTTGACGACGCAATCCAGATGGTCATCACAGTCAAACATGATGGGAGCATCGGACCAGTCGGGGTACTAGGGTGTAGCGACTTAGACGGAGAAGACCTCTTGATGCTCTCTCTTGCACTGTCGATGCGTGAGCTGGGTCGAGGGGCCGCCATAGATCATGTAGCAGTCGAAGACCTCGGGAATTTATCATCCTCCTTGTCACCGTCCTTGTCGTTCTCGATGCCCAGACTCTTGTAGTAGTTCCTAAGCATGCGGCAGTCTTCGAGGTTATGATTAGCCCCTCCCTTGTCGTAAGGGCAAGGCTCCTTCAGCATCTTATCGAAGACGGCCTCCTCGGGGGACCTCGAGGCTTCTTGCGCTCGACCGCAGTGATGAGATCATCATCCACAGCCTCGTGCTTGCCCTGCTGGGCCTTTTTCTTCTTCTTGTTGCCCTTCCTGGGGCCCTTGCTCATGCCCTCGCCGTCAGCCACCTGCGCCTTCCCTTTATCCTTCTCATTCCCGAAAAAGGCTCCGATCGCTTCCTCACCGGCTGCGTAGTTGGCGACGACGTCCATCAGCTCATCGATGGTCTTGGGACGATTATGCCCTAGCTCTCAAACCAAATCCTTGTAGGTGGTGCCTGAGACGAACGCTAGGATGACATCATGATTGGGGATGTGCGGGAGCTCGGTGCATTGCTTGGAAAAGCGTCAGGTGAAGTCGCGGAGGGACTCCTCAGGTTGTTGCTTGTAGTTGCGGAGGTCCCAGGAGTTGCTAGGGCGCACGTAGGTCCCCTTGAAGTTTCCCTCGAAGACCCGTACCAGGTCGGCCCAGTTATGGATCTGACCGGGGGGAAGCTCCTCGAGCCACCTTCGAGCGGTGTCAGAGAGGAACAGGGGGAGTTGGCAGATGATGGTGCGATCATCGCGTGCCCTTCCCAGCTGGCAGGCTAATCAAAAATCGGCCAACCAGAGTTCGGGCTTGGTCTCGCCATTGTACTTGACGACACTAATGGGGGGTTTGAAGGGGTTCGGCAGCGGCGTGTTGCAGATCATCCTGCTGAAGACTCGAGGGCCCGGTGGCTCGGGGGCCCGACAGTCCTCGTCGCTGTCATAGCGTCCCCCCGATGGGCGCTGTAGCCTCGATCTTCAGCGTCCCTGCTCTTGTGTCGTCGGTTCTCAATGATGTCATAGCGTGCGTCTTGGGCTTCGCGGTTGTCGACGATGCGGTCTCGGACGGGTGTCGCCTTCTTTGCTCGGGGGGCGCTTCCTGGTGAACCAAGACCTCCCTCTCATCGCGTGGGGGCTCGACAGGTTGCTCTAAGGCCATCCCTCGACGTCTCGAGGCTGAGCTCTCGGCCCGCTGTGCGGCCATGACTTTGAGGAGGCCCTCGACCTCGTCTCGTATCCACCGAGCTTGAGGGTTCAATGGTGCGGGCATGTTATGAAGAAGCATGACGGTCACGATGATGTTCTGACTAGCTCGAGGGAAACGATTGATGATAGGGTGCTCGGGGCCCCCATCTTCAATGATCTGTCGGTTGACCTCTTGGACTCTAGCTCGGGCCCTTTCGTCGGGTGGCGGTTGGGGCGCCTGCTCGAGGGTCCGCTCAAGCTGAAGCAGGCACTCCCGATCCTCGTCGAGCTTGGCTCGCATCTCTCAGACCTATGCGAGCTGAGCGTCTTGGTCATCCAGATGTGGGCGTTCGTCTTGGGGAGCAACCGGTGGCTGCTCCTCTGGGTCCGCCACGACAAAGGCCCTTCCTGCTGCGGCTACGGCTGTTGCTGTGGCTGTTGGGTAGATGGTGTCATTACTCGACGTGACTCCACCCTTGATGTGAAAACACTCATGGGTGGAGTCGTAGTGGTCAGAGTTAGAGTCGGGGCTGCCGAAGTAGAAGATGGGGAACTGCCCGCGCTGCTCCTCCTCCAGTCGACGTCGCATCGTGCCGAGGGTGTACTGCCTGGGCCAGTGCTCGCGAGAAGCCAAGGTCCTCAGAGGCCGGTAGGACAGCTGCCAGGTCCTTGGTAGCACGCAAGAGAGCCCCTGGGCGGTCCTCATGTGCGCTCATAGTGGAGCGCATCGTGGTGGAGTTTGTCTTGGCGGCGTTGTCCAGACCGAATGGGAACTGGCGGCAAGCTCCAAACAGTCCATGTAATAGCAAATTAGGAGGTGACGGTGCTGTGCCTATTAGGGGCACCTTGCTGAGCTCCCCTGATGAACGCATCGTGAAGGTGAATTCGGGGTCTCCATGGAGCCCTGCTGGCTTGTTTTTTGTTCCCATGCATGGGTCAGACAGGTCCCCAACCAGGGGCCTACGCTGCCCGCCAGGGACAAAGGAAATGTGGAAGAAGTGGACCCAGATATGGGCTGATGATGATGATGGCGCCGGTTGCGCCTCCTCCTGGACGCGAAGACATGGTGGCAAGACCGGTGTGCGGCCCCTCCTAAGCGTGGGGGCTCGCTGCGGCCTCCGCTCGGATCTTCGACCGAGAGCAGGGTCATGTCGTAGCCGTAGTCGAGTGACATGAACTCCAGGCTCCTGAACCAGATCACCGTGGCTCGCGGAAGCGGTGAAGCTGAGTCTGCCATCTAGATAAATGGCGGGAAGTCATTGGTGACGTGTAGATCCCCTACTTGGCGTGCCAACTGTCGGTGTTTTGACCCCGGGGGCCGAGCACCAATGAGTGAATATGTACTACATGCTCCCTAATCGGGATGGTGATGCAAGAAGAACACACAAGGTTTATCCTGGTTTAGGCAATAGAAGGCCCTACGTCCAGCGGGGGGAGAGTTTGTATTATCTTGCACCAAAGTGCTTGTATAGGGGTGAATACAAGCGAGTGAGTGTGGTTCGCTAGGACTTGAGCGTTGTGGGCTCTGGCCTTTCTCTATTTTTGTTTTGAGTTCCGTTGCCCTCTATGCTAGCTCAGTGCCTCCTTTTATAGGCCAAGGAGGGCATGGGTGTACAGTGTAACCCTAGAATCGACATTTGTAGGGCTGACGTAGATCATGACGTTGAAGGAGATGTCGATCAAGTCGCCGTTGCTGTAGAGGCGTGCCTCAAGCGTGACTCGCCCTGTAGCAACGTGCTTGGAGATGACGGCCGTCCTTCCCGTGCGTGCGATGACATGTAGATGTCTGGTGAAAGACCGGTGCCCATGCGCGGGCGTGTAGATCCTTGTAGCTGTCGCATCGAGAGTGGTTGATGTACTGACCGACAGCGTTGAAGTCTTGCTCAAGGGGGTGGTTGAGGCAAGGCCGAGCGTAGTCGAGGTGGTCGAGACCCAAACTGATAAGACCAGGCCCTGGGAAATACGGTGTTTGTGTTGATGAATGCGTCTCGTGGGGGTGTCAAACAAGGCACAGTGCGCGGTATGGTGAAACAGTATGGTACGATCAGCCGATTTCCTAGGTATGGGCAGTAAAAGGAGGATTTAACCGGTGTACTGTCCACTATTACCACGACGTAGCCACGAGGTTAGGCGGGAGCAGGTGAAACATATTAAATGTCGAGGAATCGTATGGGAAGTAGGCGGGTCGAGGGGGTGCACGGTATTCGACGGGTGATCATTCGCCCAGGGGAGTTCCCTCACTCGAAGGGGTGACCGTCCTCACGAGTGGACAGCCTCAAGTCGAGAGGGTCCCCTTGAGTGTACAGTGGCCCGACTTCTCAAGACCCGTTCGTGGGCCAGCCCAGCGTAATTTGATACTTGGATCGGATATCTTATGTACTTTTGGGTCGGGGGATAATAATGGTGGTTTTGGGTTTGTTACTGAAGGGATTGAGTTGCTTAGTCGAGGGTTAAGGGTACCCCTTATTCAGGTACCCGACATGTGTCGACCCTTAGGAGCTTTTCATGTGGTTAAAATCAAGATTACACAAACTATGCACCCCTTTCTACTTCTAACCTGGAAGTACGCACCACCATATTCACCCATTTAGATCCACTCAAAAATGTTCTACTCCTACACTGGGAGTGAACGCCAAAAATATTCCCCATAGGTATTCCTTTTTGCTAGCCAACTTCCACAAAGTAAATGCTCCAAGTTGGTATCATTTTTTCCTCTCAAAAGTTTCATAGCACTAGATTCTAGGCTTTCAAGAAAAAAAGAAAAAGAAAAAAAGAGTGAGAAAAAAGTGTGATGAGAAAAAAAATAATATATAGCAAAGCCCCAGTTTTCTAGTTCAAAGTTCCATGATTGAGAGAAGTTACCCTTTGTAAAGGAGCATTGTAGAATTAGGCTTTCACCCCTTTTACCTTCCATAAATATTCTCCACCATATATCTTTTGTTTATTTTGAAACCACACATGCACATCCTGATTTTATTGTATGATGAGTTTCTCTGGATCCATGGTTGGATTAGGTAACATATGTATTGTAAGTATGTATGAGATATTTCTCTCCCACCTATGAACTCCACATATACTTTTAGTGCGAGAGATGAGGCATAACAACATTGTTATTCTGCCTTAATCCAAAAATACCACATATTCTGAGAAGGCATAACACCATTGTTGCCTTGATGAGGATCCACAAATACCACATATGAGAGACTTGAGAGGGTTATACAAAAGAATGTCTGAGTTTTATTTTGAAAACTTACAAAAACTCCAGAATGAAGGTTGACCGAAGAACTCGAGACATAGTGCTTGACTTGATTGTTCTGTCTTTCAATTACTCAAGACCCAAGTGAAGGTTATAAGCTCCATGGTTGAAGGTAATATTGGTAAGTTTGAAAGTTAGAGTAATTTAATATAATCTCGAGGAGAATTCTTGTTTGAACGCATGTGTACTTTTGAGGCGTGAAAGCATTGTAGCAAATCCTGATCCACTGTTGAGATTAGCTTTGCTCAGGGATGAGCAAAGCTTAAGATTGGGGGAACTTGTTGATGCTCCTTAATGTCAATTTTTTTCCATCAACTATTGCCTGATATAACATGAAATGAACTACAAACCATAGTTGTAGGGTTTGAACTAATGAGTTCCACGAGTATTGGTGTTCTCTGCTGTTTTGTAGAGCCCCCTATTCCAAACGAAACAAAGCAGGAAAAGCAGGCAAGGGAAGGCCACAACGCTGATCGCGAACACCAACGCCTCTTGGAAGCACAGCAAGCAAACGCCGCTAATAATGGCGGCAACGGCCCTGTCGACAGCGACAATGGTGCAGGCCCTCAGCCGCGCCGCCTCCAACGCAACCTCAACGGCGAGTACAACATGGTGGGGAATCAACCCGTCCATGAAAATCCCACAACCAACATCACTGTGGCCATTGATCGGCTCAACAACCTTCCCCTAGACACACCCTGGGTCGTAGCAATCCATGATTTTTTGATCATCGCTGAAGCGCAAGTGGTTCAGCTCTGCTCTGTCGGTCATGGTGGTCTCGACGTAGTCGTCGTCACCAAGACGGGGAGAGTGGCACCGACATTGAATCCAACCAACGAGGACCTCGTCCCGAGCAGCTCCAGCAAGCCAACGCCAACGACGCCCCACGTGAGGTGCCGCGTGACGACCAGCGCCACCACGGTAATCGTCAGGACGCTAATCAGCAACAGGCCAACTGTCGTGCCGAGAGCAACCAGGAAGTTGAGCAGCCCTGAGAACATGATCTCCGTGGCCACCTCAATGAATGTTATTGTGCTCGTCGGCACATGAGGGGACCAGCACCGGTTTTAGAAGAACTCAAGGCCATCCTCTGGCCAAAGAGCTTCCGGATCGGTGACATCAAGATGTACGACAGACAAGATGATCTAGAGCACTAGATTATGATGTACGAGGTGGCCGTCCGAGCAGCTAGCGGCGACCAGTCTGTCATGGCCAACTACCTCCCTGTAGTCTTGAGCAATGTCGCTACCTCATAGCTGCTTCGCCAACGCACCATCTCCATCCACAGTTGGCTCAGCTCAACCAGATGTTCGTTGACAACTTCAAGCCCACCTGTGTTCAGCCAAGCACCAAGTACACCCTGGCGCAGGTGCGGCATCATCCAAGGGAATCGCTGCGATAGTACATCCGGCGTTTCTCCGACACGTGGAATCATGTGACCGACATCACCCCCAAGGAAGGAGTCAAACTCTTCATCGCCGGTCTGGTCCAACCCCGTGGTTGGTACCTCAAAAATGGGTTGCTCCTTGAGCAACCAAGAACCATGGAAGAGCTCCTCTCCATCGCCCACAGATTCACCCACCTTGATGATGGGCTGAACGAGGGTGACCCCATCTCCTCCAATCGCAAGTACTGCCGCGATGACGACCACGACCATGACAGTAATCAAGACCGCCGACCAGATCGACGGGATGATCGCCGCAACCGTCATGGCAACCACGACCCTAACCACTGAGACAACGATCGCTCTTTCAAGCACCATGGTCGAGATGCCTACAATGGTGGTCGGCGTAACTGCAAAGACTCCTCTGTCAATGTGGTGACGGGACAGAAGAGGGCAAACGACGAAGAGCTTGACAAGGTCCTTAGCCAGGACTGCCCTCATCATCCTGGTAAGGGCCACACACTGGGTGAGTGCAGAGTCCTAGCGGAGGCACTTGAGAAGACAGCCAACAAGAAGCGCGCCCAGCCCCCAAAGGAAAAGCCAAGAATGCTGTCTAGCAGGATGACGCTGATGAGGAAGAAGCTCAAGAACTGAACCCATGACACGCCTACAGGGATCCCATGAAGAACATGACCGCCGTCATCTTCGGCAGCAAGGTCATGCTGGAGAATGCCCGGGACAAGAAGCTGCTGACGCAGGCCATCGTAGCCATCCAGGAGGCTGACGATTTCATCGCGGATGTCAAGGTGCCCGCCTGGTCCCAGCAGCCCATATCATTCAGCCACAACGATATGTGGGCCAAAATCCCGATGATGGTGGGTTCCCGCTGGTCCTTGACCTGGTGATAGACGGCGTCCGGTTCGAGAAGTGCTCGTGGACGGAGGCAGTGCCCTAAACATTTTGTTCTACCCGACATTCAAGGAGCTAGGGCTGTAGCAAGAGGACCTCAAATCGTATGATTCCCCGTTCTAGGGCATCATGCCGGGCAAACCCTCATACCCCCTCGGCAGATCACTTTACCCGTCTAGTTTGGGACGAAGCAGCACTTCTGCATTGACCATGTCAACTTCATCATGGCTGACTTCGAGGGCATCTACCATGCTATCCTTGGCCGACCAGGGATTGCCAAGTTCTTGGCGGTTCCCCATTATTTCTACCTCAGGCTCAAACTCCCCACTGAGTAGTGCGTCCTGTCCCTATGCGGCAACAACTTCACGACGCGTGTGTGCGAGTGTAACACCTATGCAGCCGCGGAGTTCGAGGAGTTGAAGCACGCCATGGAGCACACCAGCTTGGGCATCAAGGAGGCACCCCCAGAGGACCTCGAAGTCCTGGTTGGGTCTGCTCGGCGACCTTCCAACAAGGTCAAGCAGCACAAGGCGATCCAACTCGACCCAACCGACCCCTCGAAGACCATGAAGATCAAGGCTACCCTTCCCCCAAAAGAGGAAGATGTGCTCATCCAGTTCCTTTGAGAGCACATCATCGTGTTCATGTGGAAACCCATAGACATGCCAGGTGTTCCAAGGGAAAAGGCTGAGTACTACCTTGATGTCTCAAAGATTGCTAAACCGATCAAGCAGAAGATGCGACAGTTCACTCATGACCACAAGGAAGTCATTAGGTTAGAAGTAGCCAAGCTTCTAGCAGTTGGCTTTATCGAAGAGGTGTATCACCCGGAGTGATTAGACAATCTGGTTCTTGTACTCAAAAAGAATAATGAATGGAGAATGTGCGTTGATTATACCGATCTCAACAAACACTGCCCTAAAATGGCTTTCAATCTCCCTTGAATCGATGAGGTTGTATAGAAAATGATTGAAAAGGAGGAGTCTGCTATTTCTAATCCGCCAGTTGATAAAAAGGCCGTTTTGTGACTCAGTTTCTATTGGTGTGCGATAAACCCTTGGATCAAAATGCCTCCATGTCAAAAACTAATCTCTCTAGCTTCTTTATCAACTCTTTGAACATCAATTTAAACCCCAAACCCCATAGAAACTGAGTGAACAGGTGGAGTCAGCTATATCTAATCCTCTAGTTGACAGAAAGGTCGTTTTGTGACATAGTTTTTATTGGTTTGCGATAACCCTAATCGCTCTAGGTTCTTTATCAACTCTTTGAACATCCATTTAAACCCCTAGCCCCATAAAAACTGAGTGAACAGGTGGAGTCAGCTATTTCTAATCCTCTAGTTGATAGAAAGGTCGTTTCATGAAA
>JALGXP010000747.1:0-23706 GCA_023333625.1 Bothriochloa decipiens
GTTTATCCTGGTTCGGGCAATAGAAGGCCCTACGTCCAGCGGGGGGGAGAGTTTGTATTATCTTGCACCGAAGTGCTTGTACAGGGGTGAATACAAGGGATTAGTGTGGTTGGCTAGGACTTGAGTGTTGCGGGCTCTGGCCTTTCTCTATTTTTGGTTGAGTTCTGTTGCCCTCTATGCTAGCCTGACGCCTCCTTTTATAGGCCAAGGAGGGGCACGGTTGTGTACAGTGTAACCCTAGAATCGACGTTTGTAGGGCTGGCGTAGATCATGACATCGAAGGAGATGCCGATCAAGTCACCATTGCTGTAGAGGTGTGCCTCAGGCGTGACTCGCCCTGTAGCGACATGCTTGGAGATGACGGCCGTCCTTCTCGTGCGTGTGATGACGTCGTAGATGTCTGGTGAAAGACCAGTGCCCATGCGCGGGCGTGCAGATCCTGATCCTTGTAGCTATCGCGTCGAGAGTGGTTGATGTACTGACCAACGGCGTTGAAGTCTTGCTTGAGGGGGTGGTCGAGGGGAGGTCGAGCATAGTCGAGGAGGTCGAGACCCAAACGGATAAGACCGAGCCCCGAGAATTACGGTGTTTGTGTTGACGAATGCGTCTTGAGGGGGTGTCAAACGAGGCACTGTGCGGTATGGTGAAATAGTACGGTACGATTCGCCGGTTTCCTGGGTATGGGCAGTAAAAGGAGGATTTGACCAGTGTACCATCCACTGTTACCATGGCTATAGCCACGAGGTTAGGTGGGAGCTGGTGAAACGCATTAAATGCTAGGGAATTGTACGGGATGTAGGCGGGTCGAGGGGGTGCGCAGTATTCGATGGGTGATCGTTCGCCCGGGGGAGTTTCATCACTCGAGGGGGTGACCGTCCCCCTGAGTGGACAGCCTCGAGTCGAGAGGGTCCCCTTGAGTGTACAGTGGCCAGGCTCATCGAGACCCGTTCGTGGGCCGGCCCAGCATAATTTGATACTCGGATCGGATATCTTATGTATTTTTGGGTCGGGAGATAATAATGGTGGTTTTGGGTTTGTTAATGCAGGGATTGAGTTGCTTAGTTGAGGGTTAAGGGTACCCCTTATTCAGGTACCCGACAGTAGCCCCTGAGCTCCCGCGTGAGTACTGGGTGTCATGCGGGAGGTCTTGAATCGAGACTGAGGTGTCGACTGTAATTTTTCGGAGGGTGTGCCGAGCGTACCCTTCGGGGGTAGCCCCTGAGGCCTTGGAGGAGTGGGGAGACTCCTCTGAGGGCTTTACTGGTCTTGTGCTAAAAAGTATTTTCATCCAGTTGGGCGTAGCAGGCGTCCCTGAAAGGTTAGGATGACATGAGCTGGAGTCGTAGCGCCTAGTCGAGGGGTATCTCGAGTCATCGAGCCCCCAGGTGTATTCAACCCTCTTTGGTCGAGGGGTGCCCGGCATAGTTGAGACCCCAAGCCTCGTGCGGTTAGGGTATTGCTAGCCTCGGGCGTCCATCTTATGAGTCCTTTCGATCGAATGTGAGGTGAGAAGCGCCATACTACCCTCGATTGGGCGAGTCTCGATGTTCTCTGTGAGCTGATAATAGGAGATCCAAGTGAGAGCTCATGCCCTGTTTAAGGGGGTCGACTGGTGGCCCTGAGACATTCTCATTGATGCAAATGTGTAGATACATGGATACCGGTTCCATTCGATAGGACTCGGTGGCTCGATGCCTCCCTCCGTGGGGATTCCATGGTAATCCTTTCATTTTGCCTTGGATACGTCTGAGGGGATCTCAAGGAGTGTTCATCCTCGAGCTGAGCTTCGTGTTGGCTCCCCTCGGGCGCCTCTTGTAACAACCCTAAAAATCCCAAACACCAAAAATCACAACCAACAATTTTTTTTCAAAAATAACCTATGGTTGGTGAGTGTCATGTAGGAAAACATCCAATAGTTGCACAAGTAGCACGAATGTTAGTTGGAGCATCTGCATTGTAATTTACAAGAGCTTGATTTGCTTCTTATTTGATTTTATGTGATGTCTAATAAAATCAAATCACATATTAATACATGTATGTATATATGTCTACTAACCATGGACATGGCTTCCAACTTGATCATGAGACCCTAGGGGACCCACCAAGTACTTATGCCATGGTCACTAACTCTCTAACACTAGCACTCTTGCTAATTGATCATGGCATAGCTTCGGAATGGAAATAAAAAAGGGTATAAGAAATAGGAGGAAATAGGAAAGGCAATCTGGCCTAAGCACCCATGCCAGCCTGGCCTCACAGCCTGTTCGGCCTGCTCCCTTTTTTCTCTTTAGGCCCAACCGACCGGCTAGCCTAGCAAACACAGTGCCAGGCCGCCCTGCCTCTCGCCTCAGCCTCGCGGCCCAGCTTGGCCTGCTGGCTTCGCTAGTGCCGCGGCCCAGCAAGCCAACCGTGCGGCCCGCTCCACCTTTGCTCGCCGCGGCCTGTCGGCCTGCTGCCACAGCGGCCCGCTCACCCGCACCCGTGCTCTGCCTCGTGGCCCATGAGGCAAAGCGGCCCAGCAAGCCGGCCGCACCGTGCCCCCATGGCCCTGAGCCATTGACGCATGGGCCCACCATGTCAGCCCCGACCTCCATCCCATATCTGTCCACCCGACGGTCACCTCCGCCATACCATTTTTGGTATGGTCTACCTCCGCCATCCGCCCACGCCGTACAACACGCGATGTCGTCCATCACCGCCTGCCCGCGCCGCGATCCCCTGAAACCCTAACCCTAAATCACAGCCGCGCACGGCCGCCCGATCGGCGTCTTCCATCGGCGCCGTCCATGGCCACCATGGCCGCCGCCGCTGCGCTATAAAGAGGACCGCCTCGCACCGCTAGGGTTTTCCCATCGTGCAGCAGCCACCAGAGGTAAGCCACGCCCGCGCTCGCCTACTAGAACAAGGAGGAGGCGGAGATAAGGGAAGCGCTGGAGCAGGGAAGCTGCAGCCGGAGCGCCACCGACGTCCGTGCTCGTCGGAGGAGTACCCGGTGGCCCTGTTCGTCTACGTCAGCAGAGCCGCCCCCGCTCTGCTTCCCCTTCACTACTCCATCGACCTGCTTGCCGCCTACCCGAGCTCGGCCGCCAGCATCGCCACGCGTAGGTAAGCATGCGCCATGGCTGCCGGCCGGTTCGGACCCTGCGTTCCCGCTCTCCCGACGTCCTTTAGCTTCATTAACTTCACCTTCACCTCTGCCTTGGTCTAGAATGTCGTTCGGAAACTTCTTGGGACGTGGGGTAGACCACAGTGGGGCTTGGCACCTTTGCCGACACTGGTCACCTCAGTTCCCGACCGCCGGTGCACCGCTGCGACCTCGCCATCTCGCGCGCCCCCGCCGAGCCTCTGGTAGCTATAGTAGTTAGCCCTTCGAGCTCCGAGCTGGCTCGAATCGGAAAGAAGGAAAGAAGATGGCGCCAATCGACGCTCGCCGAAGCTCTGCTGCCTCCAACGCCATCCACTGCCGCCGCCATCGACCGCTGGCCTAGTGGCCTGATTTACTCAATTTGAAGCCCCTTCGCGTCGCCTTGAGTCCATGAATCTAGCGCGCACGTGTAGGCCCTCTCCGACGCGTCATAGCCCCCTTGCCACCGTGGTCAAGCCAGCCAACGCCGCCGCGATGCGTGCGCCGGCCAGCCGGCGCGCTACCAGCCCGCCTGTGCCATGCGACTGCCTCCGCCTTACCTCTGTGTAGCTCAAGTGACGACTCGAGCCAGCCAGGGCAACCAGAGCCGCAGCGTCGCTCACTGTCGGCGGCAGCACCACCGTGCCCGCACGCGCGCGGTGAGAGGGAAAGGGGATGAGTTCCCCTGTTTCTCTGCGTGCGCCCAGTCCACCGTGAGCCGTGTCTGTTTTCAAAAGGCCAGCGCCTTGAACCACCGTGGACCGGCCTTCACAGTCAACCAGTAGACTTGGCCCAATTAGGAGCCCAGGTCCGCCACATGGACGACCAGCTGACTGCCACGTGTCCGGGCCGAGCGGCCCGACCCGGCCCATATCCGGCCCTGCCCAAGCCCATCCAGGCCCAGTACGGGCCTGGTCAACATTGACCGTTGACTGGTCAATGGTTGACCATTGACTAGGTCCCACACCGCCTGGACCCACCTATACGCCACTGTTTTACCTGGTCCCACACGTCGGTGCTGACGTCAGCATGACATCAGCGTGACGTCAGCACCGCGCCCTTGCTGTTGGACCGCTGCGCCACGTGGACCAATAGGAAGCTGCCACGTGTTGCCCTGGTATTTAACTGCCCCCTTTTTCTTTTTCAAAAATATGATTAAACCTTGTAAAATTCATAACTTCCTCATACGAACTCCAAAAAATATGAACCAAGTGTCCAAATTTTCATAAAAATGAGCTCTACGTCATAGGCTTATGTATGATTGCATTTGGAGTTATTCGATTTCATTTGGTTCTTTGTGTTAATCTATAGGGGTCACTCCCGTGACCATTATGTCTCGATTTCAGATTCCGTGAAGGAGTTACCCGAGGAGGGGGACTAGGAGCACGCCAAGGACTTGAGGGAGGACTTGAGTGATTGCTATTCAGGTGCCACACCCCGCCCAACTTCGTAGATCCTATTACGCATGATATAATAACTAGTTTCCTAGTGCTTTATTTATGAATATCACCTGTGATAGGATGCATGGTAGAATTGCTTGATGAGCCTTTACCTTGTCGCAACCTTTACCCCTGCACACCCACTGATAGGCTAGACGCATGCTTATTTTGCTTATGATGCCTTACTTCTACTACGCTTATATCTGTGATGTGATGTGTGGTGGAGACTATGGTATGGTATATGGCTAAGACACACGGTGCCACTTCACTCGGGGAAAGTGCTGCGTGCGTCTTGGGTGTGTGGTGAGGGTTGAGTCGATCGGACAGGATTCTATAACGAGGTTTTGGAGCGAGTCTTGTTGGGGGATGTGATCTGGGCATCCCCGTATGAGGTGCCTGTGGCGGGCACATTGTGAGGTATATGGTGATCCAGGGGACGAGAGCCTTCATGGAGCAAGGCCCCGGGTAGGAGGTGCTATTGTAGCATGGACTGTTGTAGTCCCTATGAGAAGATAATCCTGTCTGATCCCCCCAGGACCTGATATCTCTTGAGAACCAGAACCTTTGGGACCTACGTGCTCACCACTCGCCCCTGAATGGGCGAGGGACGGATGTCTGACTAGCTAGGACGGTGCCACTACTACTAGGTTGTTAGCAGATAGTGTTGGGAGGTATGGGCATTGGGTCCCACACCCTTCTTAAAGCCTCAAAGTTACCTTGGTGGCCCGGGTAACTACGCCTCATAGTCTCAGTGTGCCGGTGTACCTATCGGTGTTCCGATGGTATTTCGGGATGTCCCAGAACTGAGTGGTAGGGTGGCATCGCACCGGTTAGAAAGCAGCCGGAATCAGCCTAGGTGGAGCGCACCGCCGAGGACGGTGATCTTGTGGTTATGGGAGTACACACTCTGTAGAGTTTTGAATCTATATATAGTCCACGGCCTCGGTATGGCCTTCCCTTGACCTACGCTTCTCGGGAGTAGTGAGATGAGTCCTTCTATTCTCACCCTGGTTTTACCTTTCAGCTGTGAGCCACTAAGACAGGCTCTGAGAGGGAGTTGGACCTGTCGACTGAGTGTGAGAGGGTAAGATGTGTGTGATGTGATGGGATGGGAAAGATGTGTGGATGAGATGGGTTAAAACTTGATGAACTATATTATATAATATTGATGATACTTGCATAGGAAACCACAACCATATATCAGGCCTCTTTGATTATATCCTTTGCATCCCACCAAATACTACATAGCAAAAGCAAAACATAGGGTGGGAGATGTGTCTAGTACAAAACGTACTGAAAATGGATCCAGGTTTGGATGATGGCTTGTCGACGCCCCTGAAGGATGAAAGGATTAGATGGTCTTGTGCCTACGCTCAAGATGGTGAAAGACGATGCTTCCGCAATATCCCTCTACTTCCGCAGCTGTTCTGGATGCTAGATACTCTATTGATTCCACCATGTGGTGATGTAATAAATTATGTAAACCCCTCTATTGTATTCTTTTATTCGATGTATGGCTTTGTAATCAACTGATATTGGATGAGTTGATGTTTAGACCTCCTGGGCTATCATTATATCCTTCATTCCGTGTATTTTCCCTTCATGGAAAATTGAGGATGTTTCACCCCTGACTCGGGTACTTGTGGGCGGCTGTCAAACCTTGACCGAGGGTCAGCCTCCACTCCTTCGAGGATTTCGGTGTGGGATCGGAGTCCGTTTTACTTCCTGTAGAAGGAAACGTCGTGGATAACTTCTCCCATCCATTGGGCGCATCTTTTTAGGCAAGAGCTGAAGCGGCATAGTCATGGTGGACCCAGGTAATGGCTAGAGATCGTGCAGGTGACGAGTGTGCCTGTTCCGGGAATCGAGGGGCGGTTAGTTGAGCGCATTAAATGTGGGGAATTACCATGCCATTGCCAGGTCTGCCCGTTGTTTCTCGGCCCCATCGCTTACAAATATGAGGGGTAGGGTTTCTCCGTTCCCCATCTTGCCATCTTGCCTTCACTGCCGCCACCAGAGCGCTCGAACCTTCATCTTTCTGCGCTAAAGAATAGCCAGTGAGAGAGAAATCAGGATTGGGAATCTTCCCGGTCGCCCGTCCGCCGAGCAAATTCGAGTGGCATCCATGGTGCCCACGTTCCTCCCTCCAGAGGCCTGGCCCCATTCCGACGTGTCCCACGGGAGCTAGAGAAGTTGGTGGACGAGGGACTCCTCCGCCCTACCGCTTCGGCTGAGCGGCCGGAGTGGATTGTGCCGTCGAGGGAGCATCGGGAGCCACAGCCGCCAGAGGGCTACGTGGTGAGCTTTGTCAAGTTCCACCAGTTGGGGTTCGGTTTGCCTCTGAGCCGCTTCATGCGCGCGTTGCTCCATTTCTACGAGGTCGAGCTCCAACACCTCGCCCCCAACGCTATCTCCAACATGACGATATTCGCCGCGCTTTGTGAGGGGTACATGGGTATGGAACTGCATTGGGATCTATGGCTCCACCTTTTCAAGGGTGAGCACTACACCAAGTGGATCTTGGAGGGGAAGAGGAGGATCGTCCGCATGGGCAGTTGCAGCCTGGCGCAGAAGAAGTTCGACCTCTACATCGGGATGGGCTTGTCCACTAACCACGGCCATTGGTAGTCCGGGTGGTTCTACATCCGCAACGATGACGGCCTGCTGCCCACCTACACCGGGCGCGTCATCGGGGACCGTCCGAAGCAACGACGACGGCCTACTGCCCAGCCCTTCTAGCGAAGGCTAAAACCCCTCCTTGATTCACTGCGCACCTTGTCCGAGCAGGGTGTGCATGCCGCATACATAGTCATGGGCTTCTATAGCCGAAGGGTCCTACCTCTGATGGCGCACTCATTGCGCTTATCAGATGGGGCCCGAGGCGCTCCCTGAGCAGCTCGAGGGGTGCTGGATGTTGCTCGCAGACCTGCCTTCTGAGGATGTCGCAAAGCGGGTTAGAAGCTCGGTCGCCAGTGACTTCGGGCCAGGGGACGTGGATCATGTCCTGATGCTGCCGGATCCTTGCAGCATCATCTTGGTAAGTCCTTCAATTTCACATCCTCGAGTTTTTCCCCGTTTTTGGGCTTGTCTTAACGTTCTGGCTACGGTTTTGAGCACAGGGCAACATTGACTACAGGGTCTCGGTGCCTCCAGTTCAAGAAGACGACCCCAATCGCTAGGTGAGGCACTTTGACGCTCAACAGGAAAAGAAAAGGAAAGATCTAGAGAAGAAGGAGAGGAAGAGGAAGAACCTTGTGTCCCAAGCGCTCAAAATGCACCGGGCTAAACAAAGGCGGGATGGGCTTCCTATCGAGGAGTCCCCCTGAGGAGACAGACGTGGATGATGATGATGATGATGTTGGGGAAGTGGCGGGGCGTCTCGAGCCCCATCTTTTCGGCTTTCCTCGAGCTGATGCACTCCTGCGCAGGAGGACATCTTGGGGTGCCCGTAGGAAAGAAGGCAAGGGGGTTCCTCGACCCGCGCGGGGTCCTCCTCTCATTGCCAGCGCGGCGGCACTTCGTCAGCCTCGTCCCGGGGTCCGTCCAGTGCCTCGCCATGCCAAACCAGGTCCTTGAGCTCGAGGCGAGGACCCGGGGCCGGACGGGCTCGGAGGAGCGGGCGACACCACCCTCAATGCACGACTCATGGGAGGCGGCTCCAGTTGAGCTTGGGATGCCGAGGTCCGAGCTGGTTGCCCCACGCAGCATTCCTCTAGGGTCGGTCGTCATTCCTCTAGGGTGTCGTCGAGGTGCCCAGGTAATTCGTGGGGGCCTGGGTCGGTCGTCATTCCTCTAGGATAAGTTTTGCCGTCCGAAACTTTCTTCCCTTTTCCTACAATTTGCAGAATTTGCTTGATGTTCCTGTCTTTCCTTGCGTTGCCCAGGCTCAAGCGTCAAGTGGAGGAGGCGAACCCTTCACCGGCCCAGCGCTTCAAGGTGGATGCGGCCGCGAGGATGGTAGCAGGAGGGGCAGGTGTGATCCCGAGGCCCCTGTCGACATCGGAGGCAGCTTGGCTATCACAAGCCCCGGCGGCAATTACTCGGGGGCAGGCTGACGGGCTCTAGTCTTGTTGTAGGCTCGAGTGGTGAGGAGGCCATGGCGGGCGGCAGCTCTAACTGGGGACAGGTGCCGAAGAGCGGGGTCGGTGCCCCGGTCTTGATGGTCACGGCACCTACACCTGGCCCGGTCAAGGCCCCCGCAATTGATAGAGGAGCCCTCGACAGCCGCGAGCCCAGGTCAGAAAACACCCTGATCATCCTTGGGACGAAGAGGCCGCGCTTCCTCCTATCTCCGTCAAGGGGATGGTGGAGCACCCCCAGGAAGCAGGAGTGCTTCCTTCCTAGCGAGAGGGACGGGAGCGTGGCCAAAGGGCCTGCATGAGATGGAGGTGCAGCGGAAGCGAAAGCAGGATAGCCCGAAGAAGAAGGAGGAGGAAGACCGGCTGTAGAAGCAGCAGGAGGAGGAGTCGCAAGGGCGGGAGAAGGAAGAGGGGCTGGAGCCAAGCCAGCCCGAACAACAACGAGAGATGGAGGGGTTGGAACTGATCCAGCCGGAGCTGCACCAGCAACTGCAGCAACTGTAGCAACAGCAGCAGGAGCCAACGCCGGAGGGTGCGGTGCCCTTAGCCCCGCTACCTCTGTGACAGGATGAGTCATTGGAGGAGCCGACATCCTCGAGTCTCCGCAGCCGTAGGGGGAGGCCTCAACTACCTCGGGTCAGCTGCCACAGCAATAGAATGTGGCACAGGAGGTGTCGATCGTTCTGCCAGCGCTGCAGGAGTGGCCTGAGGAGGTGGCTCTCGAGAGACCACGGCTGTCGCCTAGGCGTGAGGAGTTAGACGCCCTTCTGCTTGCCAGAGGGGCAGTCGCTTAGGGGGCCCCTCGTAGCCCTGGCTGGTCTGACCCTGGCCCTTTTGCCCTAGCGGGGCAGGTGAGTAGTGAGGCTGAGTCATCGACGGCCAGAGCGGAGGTCGAGCCACCGTTCCCCACCTTGGGCGATCGGGTGGCCCGTTACGGTGGTTCGCCTGACGTGATGGAGTGCATCAGGTCGACGGTGCGGGAGAGGGTTGAGGCGGCTCTTCCTTCTTGGCATAGGGAGCGCCTCTCGCTCCAAAACTTGCTGGAGCCTATCGCCCCCGTGGTTTGGATGGATGACGCGGCGGAGGTAAACCACTGGGAGGATGCGGAGGAGTATCGGGCATGGATGGCCCATGCTCTGAAGTTGGCCGTTGATGTCGCCGCCGAGGATCTGGGCCGGATTTTCTCGGTAAGTGTTTCGTCGAGTGTGTCGAGCTTGGGTAACTGCCTGATTTGATGCCTGATTTCTTGCTCTTTATCCTTTGGACCTGTGGAGGCGCTTCTACTTGAAGTCCGAGTTCCTTCATGCGACGCATGAAGGGCGGGAGGAGGTGCGGCGCCAACTCGAGGCCGGCCAGTCCGCCCGGGACGGGGTGGCCCATGCTGAAGAAGAGGTGAGGAAGGCAAGAGAGGAGGCTACCAGGGCCAAGGAAGAGGCCAAAGCGGCTCATGGGGAAGCGTCCCAAGCCAAGGAGGAGGCTAGCCGAGCCCACATAGAGGTGCAGAAGGCCCTCGAGGCCCTCTCCTCCTCGGAGGTGCATCTTAAGACACTCGAGGGAGAGCTTCGAGAGTCCATGGAGTGCATCAAGGTACTCGAGACGGACATCGCTCAGGCATCCGAGGCCTGCGACGCCCTCCACGTCTCGGCCGAGGCAGAGAAACGTCGCGCTGACGCCCTTGCTGTCGAGGTTGCCGTGCTAAAGGAGACCCTTCTGGAAAAGGAGGGGGCACCATGTTGGCTAGAAGGACAATCGAGGATCTATAGTTCGAGAGGACATAGGTGGTACGCACTTTCAAGGAGGCCCAGAAAGAGCGCGACGAAGCAATGGATGCGCATGAGGTCCACGACACCGACTGTACCAGTGAGTCTTCTTTCTTGGCCTTGGTTTTCTTGTCTCCGTGCGCTGCGACTGACTTCGTTCTGCCTTCTAGGTCTTGAGGCCGACCTTCTCTCTGTTTAGACTGCCTCCAAGGCGCTGCAAGAGGGCCTTTTGGCCAAGGCGGCTTTGACCGATAGGCTCCGGGCCGCGATCAACGGGCTCTGCAACTCTTGGGGGGTCGAGCCTGTAGAGGAGGTCAAGGAAGAAGTGTGCGGAACCACTCTAGTTGACTGGCTGTACTACCTCGGGGCCACCATGAAAGATCGTGTCCGGGATGCCCTCCACATTGGCGTGAAGCGGGCGATGGTGGTCGCCTACTCCGGCTTTACATACGACATGAACGTTGTCTCGCACGGCTTCATCTTCGACCTCACCAAAACGGATGCCGAGAACGAGGAGAGGTGCCGGGGCTTCATCAAAGACACCGAGGAGCTGGGTGAGAAGCTGGTGAAGTTGTTCGAGCCCGAGGTCCTTCCTTCCGAAGGCGATAAGGCACCAATGATGAGGGTGGTGGCGACGGTGGCGACGAGAGCCAAAGCCTGTGAGCCAAATTTGGGCGAAGAGGCCCATGTAATAGATTAGTTTTTGTGACATTGTGATGTCATGGCCCGAAGGGCCTTAAAACATTTATGCATGTGTATATTTCATATACTTTAAGTCATTTTCTTTCTTGCATGCCCTGATTGTGTTTCTACTTAGTGAACTCGATGCACAGTCATGCCCCTCGAAGGGGGGAGTGAGTGGAGTTACCATAGTGCAGAGGCACAGGCGAGCTCCTAGCTCAATAGCCCTCGACCCTCGGGACACTCATGGTGTTTTTGGCTAAGTAGCGACAAATATCGAGGCACGTAAGAAAGGATAGACGTTGAGTTTCAAAAAAAACGTGCGAGTTTTTTGAGGACTTTGGGGGGTTCCCCCCTCATTGCCCTCGAGGGAGGCTCGACTCTGAGGCAGCAGAGTTGAGACTACCTTATATGAACAAATAAGAAAATATGCTGAATCGAAGCCATTTTTTATTTATTCATTCATGATGCAATAGTTGTACAAAATACGAGAAATGTACAAGGCCCCGAGGCCCTAGGGGTAAAAGCGATGTAGCTGTTCGATGTTCCAAGCGTTGGTGAAGGTTTTGCCTTTGTTGTTCGCTAGCTTGTATGTCCCAGGTTTCAGCACCTTAGCTTTGGTATATGGGCCTTCCCACGGTGGAGTCAACTTGTGGTGCCCCTTGTTGCTTTGTCATCGACGGTGGACAAGATCGCCAACTTGGAGATCCCTCTTGCGCACGTGTTTGTCATGGTAGTATTGAAGTTTCTGCTGGTACCTCGTGGAGTGGAGGAGGGCCATATCTCGAGCTTCTTTGAGCTGGTCAACAGCATTTTCAAGGGCCTCCTCGTTCGTCTGCTCATTGTAGGCCTTTAGTCAAGGGGACCTGTACTCGAGATCGGTGGGGAGGACAGCCTCAGACCCGTAGACCAGGAAGAACGGGGTAAATCTCGTGGCTCGACTAGGTGTCATCCTTAGGCTCCATAGGACCGAAGGTAGCTCGGTAGCCCACTTCTTACCATATTTCTTCAACTAGTTGTAGATTCTTGGTTTGAGTCACTGAAGGATCATGCCATTGGCGCGTTCGACCTGGCCGTTGGTTTGGGGATGAGCGACTGCGAACCAATTCACACAAATGTGATTGCGATCGTAGAAGTCCAAGAACTTCTTGCCAGTGATTTGTATGCCGTTGTCGGTGATGATGACGTTGGGGACCCCAAAGTGGTGGATGATGTCGGTGAAGAACAAGACTGCTTGCTCGGAGCGGATGTTGGTAATAGGCCGAGCCTCGATCCACTTGGTGAACTTGTCAACTGCTACCAGCAAGTGAGTAAAGCCATCGGTTGCCTTCTTCAGAGGCCTGACGAGATCGAGCCCCCAAATGGTGAAAGACCACATGATGGGGATCATCTGCAGAGCGTGAGCGGGTAGGTGCGTTTGTTTGGCGTAGAATTGGCACCCTTCACACGAGCGAACGAGGTTGATGGCGTCAGAGATGGCGGTCGGCCAATAGAAACCTTGCTAGAAGGCATTGCCGACGAGGGTCCTCGGGGCGGCGTGATGGCCGCAAGCCCCCGAGTGAATGTCCTCGAGGAGCCTCCTGCCTTCCTCGATGCTGATACAATGCTGGAGGATCCCTGTCGGGCTTCGTTGAAAGAGTTCCTTGTCATCGCCATAGATGACGTAGGTCTTGGCCCATCGAGCTATCCGTCGAGCCTCAGTTCGGTTTTCTAGGAGCTCCCCTCGAATAAGGCAGTTGAGGAATGGAACGCGCTAGTCTGGTGGAAGGCTTGATGGTGGAGGTGACCCCTCGATCTCCATGACCTCAGTCTTGTTCGAGGCGGCCTCGTTCAAGGGCAGGGGATCGAGTGTTGATGACATGATGTTAGCCCCCGTGCCTAAGTCAACACAGGGCTCGAAGAGGTGCCTTGAAAACACGTCGGGCGGGACGGTGCCACGAGTGGACACAATTTTGGCGAGTTCATTCGTAGCTTCGTTGTACCGTCGAGCAATGTGGTTGAGCTCAATGCCATGGAACTTGTTCTCTAATTCACACACCTTATTGCAGCAGGCTTCCATCTTGGTGTCGTGGCAGCTCAAGGCTTTCATTACTTGGTCGATGACGAGTTGCGAGTCACCCCGAACGTCAAGGCGTCGAACCCCAAGCTCAATTGCGATGCACAGATCGTTGATGAGGGCCTCATACTCCATGACGTTGTTGGAGGCGACGAAGTGGATGCGAATGACGTAGCGCATATGGACTTCGAGGGGCAAGACGAAGAGCAAGCCCGCGCCTGCTCCTGTCTTCACGAGCGACCCGTCGAAGTACATCATCCACAGCTCGGCTTGAATCTGTGCTAGCGGAAGTTGGGTGTCGGTCCATTCGGCGATGAAGTCTGCTAGCACTTGAGACTTGATGGCCTTGCGCGATGCGTAAGTGAGGGTCTCACCCATGAGCTCGACCGACCACTTAGCGATCCTTCCCGTGGCCTCCTAGTTTTGGATAATCTCCCTGAGGGGAAAAGATGAAACCATGGTGATTGGGTGATTGAGGAAGTAATGCTGGAGCTTGCGGCGCGTGAGCACGATGGCGTAGAGCAGCTTCTGGATTTCTGGGTAGCGAACCTTTATTTCCGAGAGTACTTCGCTAATGAAATAAATCAGCTGTTGGATGGTCAGGGAGTGCCCTTCCTCCTTTCTCTCGACCACTATGGCCGCGTTGACCACCTGGGTGGTTGCGGCGACATAGAGAGAAGAGGCTCGGCTGGATTAGGTGGCACAAGAATCGGAGGGGAGGTCAGCATACTTTTGAGTTTAGCGAGGGCTTCCTCGGCCTCGGCGGTCCATGCAAAGTGCTCGAATTTCTTCAGAAGATGATATAGCGGCAGGGCCTTTTCTCCCAGGCATGAGATGAAGTGGCTGAGGGCCACGAGGCAGCCTATGATCTTCTGTACGCCCTTCAAGTCTCGAATCGGCCCCATCTTGGTGATCGCCATGACTTTCTCAGGGTTGGCCTCGATACCCCGCTGAGAGACGATGTATCCTAGAGCATGCCTCAAGGCACGCCAAAGACACATTTCTCGGGGTTGAGCTTGATATTCTTGGCTCGAAGGCACCCGAATGCGATCTCAAGGTCATCGATGACAACCTTCTTAGATTTGACTACGATGTCTTCAATGTATGCCTCGACTATCATCCCTATATGATTGCCAAAAACATGAAGCATGCATCGCTGATACGTTGCCCGGCATTTCAAAGGCTGAAGGGCACGGTAACGTAACAATACATGCCGAAAGGGGTGATAAAGGAGGTCGTGAGCTCATCGGACTCCTTCATCTTGATTTGATGGTAGCCGGAATAAGCATCAAGGAACGAGAGGGTCTCACATCCCGCAGTTGAATCAATAATTTAATCAATACGTGGTAAAGGAAATGGAACTTTAGGACATGCTTTATTTAAACTAGTATAATCAACACACATCCTCATTTTTCCATTCTTTTTCTTAACTAATACAGGGTTAGCTAACCACTCAGGATGATGAACCTCCTTGATGAACCTGGCCGCCAAAAGCTTGTGCACCTCCTCGCCGATGATCCTGCGCTTCTCTTCATTGAAGCAGCGCAGCCGTTGCTTCACCGGTCTGGACCCGGCTCGGATCTCCAAGGCGTGCTCGGTGACTTCCCTTGGTATGCCTGGCATATCTAAGGGACTCCACGCAAACATGTTGGTGTTTGCGTGGAGAAAGTCAACGAGCACTGTTTCCTATTTGTTGTTGGGGGTGGCACTGATTGTCAGTGCCTTCCCATTAGAGCTGCTCGGGTCGATGAGGATCTTCTTGGTATCTTCTGCTGGCTCAAAGCTGCCTGTGTGACACTTGGAGTTAGGGACCTCTGCGGCGAGGCCCTCGAGGGTCAAGGCCAGCCTGGTGGACTCCTCGACTACCTCTCCATTCTTGATGCACTCGACGTCGCAGTCGTATGCGTGCTCATAGGAGGAGCCGATGGTGATGACGCCCTTAGGTCCTGGCATCTTGAGCTTGTGATACGTGTAGTTTGGGATCACCATAAACTGTGCGTAGCCAGGTCGGCCAATGATGGTGTGGTACGTGCTGTGGAACCCGACTACTTCAAAGGTGAGGATCTCCTTCCTAAAATTCTAGGGGGCGCTGAAGTAAACGGGGAGGTCGATGCGACCGACGGGCAGGGCCTTCTTCCCTGGTAGAACTCCATGGAAGCCCTCGACGCTGGGTCGAAGCGGTGACCTCTTGACCCCCAGGAGGTCGAGGGTCTCGATGTAGATGATGTTGAGGCTGCTGCCTCCGTCCATGAGCACCTTGGAGAGGAGAGTGTTGATGATGATGGGGTCAACGACGAGCGGGTAGACCCCTGGGTTGACGACGCAATCCAGATGGTCATCACAGTCAAACATGATGGGAGCATCGGACCAGTCGGGGTACTAGGGTGTAGCGACTTAGACGGAGAAGACCTCTTGATGCTCTCTCTTGCACTGTCGATGCGTGAGCTGGGTCGAGGGGCCGCCATAGATCATGTAGCAGTCGAAGACCTCGGGAATTTATCATCCTCCTTGTCACCGTCCTTGTCGTTCTCGATGCCCAGACTCTTGTAGTAGTTCCTAAGCATGCGGCAGTCTTCGAGGTTATGATTAGCCCCTCCCTTGTCGTAAGGGCAAGGCTCCTTCAGCATCTTATCGAAGACGGCCTCCTCGGGGGACCTCGAGGCTTCTTGCGCTCGACCGCAGTGATGAGATCATCATCCACAGCCTCGTGCTTGCCCTGCTGGGCCTTTTTCTTCTTCTTGTTGCCCTTCCTGGGGCCCTTGCTCATGCCCTCGCCGTCAGCCACCTGCGCCTTCCCTTTATCCTTCTCATTCCCGAAAAAGGCTCCGATCGCTTCCTCACCGGCTGCGTAGTTGGCGACGACGTCCATCAGCTCATCGATGGTCTTGGGACGATTATGCCCTAGCTCTCAAACCAAATCCTTGTAGGTGGTGCCTGAGACGAACGCTAGGATGACATCATGATTGGGGATGTGCGGGAGCTCGGTGCATTGCTTGGAAAAGCGTCAGGTGAAGTCGCGGAGGGACTCCTCAGGTTGTTGCTTGTAGTTGCGGAGGTCCCAGGAGTTGCTAGGGCGCACGTAGGTCCCCTTGAAGTTTCCCTCGAAGACCCGTACCAGGTCGGCCCAGTTATGGATCTGACCGGGGGGAAGCTCCTCGAGCCACCTTCGAGCGGTGTCAGAGAGGAACAGGGGGAGTTGGCAGATGATGGTGCGATCATCGCGTGCCCTTCCCAGCTGGCAGGCTAATCAAAAATCGGCCAACCAGAGTTCGGGCTTGGTCTCGCCATTGTACTTGACGACACTAATGGGGGGTTTGAAGGGGTTCGGCAGCGGCGTGTTGCAGATCATCCTGCTGAAGACTCGAGGGCCCGGTGGCTCGGGGGCCCGACAGTCCTCGTCGCTGTCATAGCGTCCCCCCGATGGGCGCTGTAGCCTCGATCTTCAGCGTCCCTGCTCTTGTGTCGTCGGTTCTCAATGATGTCATAGCGTGCGTCTTGGGCTTCGCGGTTGTCGACGATGCGGTCTCGGACGGGTGTCGCCTTCTTTGCTCGGGGGGGCGCTTCCTGGTGAACCAAGACCTCCCTCTCATCGCGTGGGGGCTCGACAGGTTGCTCTAAGGCCATCCCTCGACGTCTCGAGGCTGAGCTCTCGGCCCGCTGTGCGGCCATGACTTTGAGGAGGCCCTCGACCTCGTCTCGTATCCACCGAGCTTGAGGGTTCAATGGTGCGGGCATGTTATGAAGAAGCATGACGGTCACGATGATGTTCTGACTAGCTCGAGGGAAACGATTGATGATAGGGTGCTCGGGGCCCCCATCTTCAATGATCTGTCGGTTGACCTCTTGGACTCTAGCTCGGGCCCTTTCGTCGGGTGGCGGTTGGGGCGCCTGCTCGAGGGTCCGCTCAAGCTGAAGCAGGCACTCCCGATCCTCGTCGAGCTTGGCTCGCATCTCTCAGACCTATGCGAGCTGAGCGTCTTGGTCATCCAGATGTGGGCGTTCGTCTTGGGGAGCAACCGGTGGCTGCTCCTCTGGGTCCGCCACGACAAAGGCCCTTCCTGCTGCGGCTACGGCTGTTGCTGTGGCTGTTGGGTAGATGGTGTCATTACTCGACGTGACTCCACCCTTGATGTGAAAACACTCATGGGTGGAGTCGTAGTGGTCAGAGTTAGAGTCGGGGCTGCCGAAGTAGAAGATGGGGAACTGCCCGCGCTGCTCCTCCTCCAGTCGACGTCGCATCGTGCCGAGGGTGTACTGCCTGGGCCAGTGCTCGCGAGAAGCCAAGGTCCTCAGAGGCCGGTAGGACAGCTGCCAGGTCCTTGGTAGCACGCAAGAGAGCCCCTGGGCGGTCCTCATGTGCGCTCATAGTGGAGCGCATCGTGGTGGAGTTTGTCTTGGCGGCGTTGTCCAGACCGAATGGGAACTGGCGGCAAGCTCCAAACAGTCCATGTAATAGCAAATTAGGAGGTGACGGTGCTGTGCCTATTAGGGGCACCTTGCTGAGCTCCCCTGATGAACGCATCGTGAAGGTGAATTCGGGGTCTCCATGGAGCCCTGCTGGCTTGTTTTTTGTTCCCATGCATGGGTCAGACAGGTCCCCAACCAGGGGCCTACGCTGCCCGCCAGGGACAAAGGAAATGTGGAAGAAGTGGACCCAGATATGGGCTGATGATGATGATGGCGCCGGTTGCGCCTCCTCCTGGACGCGAAGACATGGTGGCAAGACCGGTGTGCGGCCCCTCCTAAGCGTGGGGGCTCGCTGCGGCCTCCGCTCGGATCTTCGACCGAGAGCAGGGTCATGTCGTAGCCGTAGTCGAGTGACATGAACTCCAGGCTCCTGAACCAGATCACCGTGGCTCGCGGAAGCGGTGAAGCTGAGTCTGCCATCTAGATAAATGGCGGGAAGTCATTGGTGACGTGTAGATCCCCTACTTGGCGTGCCAACTGTCGGTGTTTTGACCCCGGGGGCCGAGCACCAATGAGTGAATATGTACTACATGCTCCCTAATCGGGATGGTGATGCAAGAAGAACACACAAGGTTTATCCTGGTTTAGGCAATAGAAGGCCCTACGTCCAGCGGGGGGAGAGTTTGTATTATCTTGCACCAAAGTGCTTGTATAGGGGTGAATACAAGCGAGTGAGTGTGGTTCGCTAGGACTTGAGCGTTGTGGGCTCTGGCCTTTCTCTATTTTTGTTTTGAGTTCCGTTGCCCTCTATGCTAGCTCAGTGCCTCCTTTTATAGGCCAAGGAGGGCATGGGTGTACAGTGTAACCCTAGAATCGACATTTGTAGGGCTGACGTAGATCATGACGTTGAAGGAGATGTCGATCAAGTCGCCGTTGCTGTAGAGGCGTGCCTCAAGCGTGACTCGCCCTGTAGCAACGTGCTTGGAGATGACGGCCGTCCTTCCCGTGCGTGCGATGACATGTAGATGTCTGGTGAAAGACCGGTGCCCATGCGCGGGCGTGTAGATCCTTGTAGCTGTCGCATCGAGAGTGGTTGATGTACTGACCGACAGCGTTGAAGTCTTGCTCAAGGGGGTGGTTGAGGCAAGGCCGAGCGTAGTCGAGGTGGTCGAGACCCAAACTGATAAGACCAGGCCCTGGGAAATACGGTGTTTGTGTTGATGAATGCGTCTCGTGGGGGTGTCAAACAAGGCACAGTGCGCGGTATGGTGAAACAGTATGGTACGATCAGCCGATTTCCTAGGTATGGGCAGTAAAAGGAGGATTTAACCGGTGTACTGTCCACTATTACCACGACGTAGCCACGAGGTTAGGCGGGAGCAGGTGAAACATATTAAATGTCGAGGAATCGTATGGGAAGTAGGCGGGTCGAGGGGGTGCACGGTATTCGACGGGTGATCATTCGCCCAGGGGAGTTCCCTCACTCGAAGGGGTGACCGTCCTCACGAGTGGACAGCCTCAAGTCGAGAGGGTCCCCTTGAGTGTACAGTGGCCCGACTTCTCAAGACCCGTTCGTGGGCCAGCCCAGCGTAATTTGATACTTGGATCGGATATCTTATGTACTTTTGGGTCGGGGGATAATAATGGTGGTTTTGGGTTTGTTACTGAAGGGATTGAGTTGCTTAGTCGAGGGTTAAGGGTACCCCTTATTCAGGTACCCGACATGTGTCGACCCTTAGGAGCTTTTCATGTGGTTAAAATCAAGATTACACAAACTATGCACCCCTTTCTACTTCTAACCTGGAAGTACGCACCACCATATTCACCCATTTAGATCCACTCAAAAATGTTCTACTCCTACACTGGGAGTGAACGCCAAAAATATTCCCCATAGGTATTCCTTTTTGCTAGCCAACTTCCACAAAGTAAATGCTCCAAGTTGGTATCATTTTTTCCTCTCAAAAGTTTCATAGCACTAGATTCTAGGCTTTCAAGAAAAAAAGAAAAAGAAAAAAAGAGTGAGAAAAAAGTGTGATGAGAAAAAAAATAATATATAGCAAAGCCCCAGTTTTCTAGTTCAAAGTTCCATGATTGAGAGAAGTTACCCTTTGTAAAGGAGCATTGTAGAATTAGGCTTTCACCCCTTTTACCTTCCATAAATATTCTCCACCATATATCTTTTGTTTATTTTGAAACCACACATGCACATCCTGATTTTATTGTATGATGAGTTTCTCTGGATCCATGGTTGGATTAGGTAACATATGTATTGTAAGTATGTATGAGATATTTCTCTCCCACCTATGAACTCCACATATACTTTTAGTGCGAGAGATGAGGCATAACAACATTGTTATTCTGCCTTAATCCAAAAATACCACATATTCTGAGAAGGCATAACACCATTGTTGCCTTGATGAGGATCCACAAATACCACATATGAGAGACTTGAGAGGGTTATACAAAAGAATGTCTGAGTTTTATTTTGAAAACTTACAAAAACTCCAGAATGAAGGTTGACCGAAGAACTCGAGACATAGTGCTTGACTTGATTGTTCTGTCTTTCAATTACTCAAGACCCAAGTGAAGGTTATAAGCTCCATGGTTGAAGGTAATATTGGTAAGTTTGAAAGTTAGAGTAATTTAATATAATCTCGAGGAGAATTCTTGTTTGAACGCATGTGTACTTTTGAGGCGTGAAAGCATTGTAGCAAATCCTGATCCACTGTTGAGATTAGCTTTGCTCAGGGATGAGCAAAGCTTAAGATTGGGGGAACTTGTTGATGCTCCTTAATGTCAATTTTTTTCCATCAACTATTGCCTGATATAACATGAAATGAACTACAAACCATAGTTGTAGGGTTTGAACTAATGAGTTCCACGAGTATTGGTGTTCTCTGCTGTTTTGTAGAGCCCCCTATTCCAAACGAAACAAAGCAGGAAAAGCAGGCAAGGGAAGGCCACAACGCTGATCGCGAACACCAACGCCTCTTGGAAGCACAGCAAGCAAACGCCGCTAATAATGGCGGCAACGGCCCTGTCGACAGCGACAATGGTGCAGGCCCTCAGCCGCGCCGCCTCCAACGCAACCTCAACGGCGAGTACAACATGGTGGGGAATCAACCCGTCCATGAAAATCCCACAACCAACATCACTGTGGCCATTGATCGGCTCAACAACCTTCCCCTAGACACACCCTGGGTCGTAGCAATCCATGATTTTTTGATCATCGCTGAAGCGCAAGTGGTTCAGCTCTGCTCTGTCGGTCATGGTGGTCTCGACGTAGTCGTCGTCACCAAGACGGGGAGAGTGGCACCGACATTGAATCCAACCAACGAGGACCTCGTCCCGAGCAGCTCCAGCAAGCCAACGCCAACGACGCCCCACGTGAGGTGCCGCGTGACGACCAGCGCCACCACGGTAATCGTCAGGACGCTAATCAGCAACAGGCCAACTGTCGTGCCGAGAGCAACCAGGAAGTTGAGCAGCCCTGAGAACATGATCTCCGTGGCCACCTCAATGAATGTTATTGTGCTCGTCGGCACATGAGGGGACCAGCACCGGTTTTAGAAGAACTCAAGGCCATCCTCTGGCCAAAGAGCTTCCGGATCGGTGACATCAAGATGTACGACAGACAAGATGATCTAGAGCACTAGATTATGATGTACGAGGTGGCCGTCCGAGCAGCTAGCGGCGACCAGTCTGTCATGGCCAACTACCTCCCTGTAGTCTTGAGCAATGTCGCTACCTCATAGCTGCTTCGCCAACGCACCATCTCCATCCACAGTTGGCTCAGCTCAACCAGATGTTCGTTGACAACTTCAAGCCCACCTGTGTTCAGCCAAGCACCAAGTACACCCTGGCGCAGGTGCGGCATCATCCAAGGGAATCGCTGCGATAGTACATCCGGCGTTTCTCCGACACGTGGAATCATGTGACCGACATCACCCCCAAGGAAGGAGTCAAACTCTTCATCGCCGGTCTGGTCCAACCCCGTGGTTGGTACCTCAAAAATGGGTTGCTCCTTGAGCAACCAAGAACCATGGAAGAGCTCCTCTCCATCGCCCACAGATTCACCCACCTTGATGATGGGCTGAACGAGGGTGACCCCATCTCCTCCAATCGCAAGTACTGCCGCGATGACGACCACGACCATGACAGTAATCAAGACCGCCGACCAGATCGACGGGATGATCGCCGCAACCGTCATGGCAACCACGACCCTAACCACTGAGACAACGATCGCTCTTTCAAGCACCATGGTCGAGATGCCTACAATGGTGGTCGGCGTAACTGCAAAGACTCCTCTGTCAATGTGGTGACGGGACAGAAGAGGGCAAACGACGAAGAGCTTGACAAGGTCCTTAGCCAGGACTGCCCTCATCATCCTGGTAAGGGCCACACACTGGGTGAGTGCAGAGTCCTAGCGGAGGCACTTGAGAAGACAGCCAACAAGAAGCGCGCCCAGCCCCCAAAGGAAAAGCCAAGAATGCTGTCTAGCAGGATGACGCTGATGAGGAAGAAGCTCAAGAACTGAACCCATGACACGCCTACAGGGATCCCATGAAGAACATGACCGCCGTCATCTTCGGCAGCAAGGTCATGCTGGAGAATGCCCGGGACAAGAAGCTGCTGACGCAGGCCATCGTAGCCATCCAGGAGGCTGACGATTTCATCGCGGATGTCAAGGTGCCCGCCTGGTCCCAGCAGCCCATATCATTCAGCCACAACGATATGTGGGCCAAAATCCCGATGATGGTGGGTTCCCGCTGGTCCTTGACCTGGTGATAGACGGCGTCCGGTTCGAGAAGTGCTCGTGGACGGAGGCAGTGCCCTAAACATTTTGTTCTACCCGACATTCAAGGAGCTAGGGCTGTAGCAAGAGGACCTCAAATCGTATGATTCCCCGTTCTAGGGCATCATGCCGGGCAAACCCTCATACCCCCTCGGCAGATCACTTTACCCGTCTAGTTTGGGACGAAGCAGCACTTCTGCATTGACCATGTCAACTTCATCATGGCTGACTTCGAGGGCATCTACCATGCTATCCTTGGCCGACCAGGGATTGCCAAGTTCTTGGCGGTTCCCCATTATTTCTACCTCAGGCTCAAACTCCCCACTGAGTAGTGCGTCCTGTCCCTATGCGGCAACAACTTCACGACGCGTGTGTGCGAGTGTAACACCTATGCAGCCGCGGAGTTCGAGGAGTTGAAGCACGCCATGGAGCACACCAGCTTGGGCATCAAGGAGGCACCCCCAGAGGACCTCGAAGTCCTGGTTGGGTCTGCTCGGCGACCTTCCAACAAGGTCAAGCAGCACAAGGCGATCCAACTCGACCCAACCGACCCCTCGAAGACCATGAAGATCAAGGCTACCCTTCCCCCAAAAGAGGAAGATGTGCTCATCCAGTTCCTTTGAGAGCACATCATCGTGTTCATGTGGAAACCCATAGACATGCCAGGTGTTCCAAGGGAAAAGGCTGAGTACTACCTTGATGTCTCAAAGATTGCTAAACCGATCAAGCAGAAGATGCGACAGTTCACTCATGACCACAAGGAAGTCATTAGGTTAGAAGTAGCCAAGCTTCTAGCAGTTGGCTTTATCGAAGAGGTGTATCACCCGGAGTGATTAGACAATCTGGTTCTTGTACTCAAAAAGAATAATGAATGGAGAATGTGCGTTGATTATACCGATCTCAACAAACACTGCCCTAAAATGGCTTTCAATCTCCCTTGAATCGATGAGGTTGTATAGAAAATGATTGAAAAGGAGGAGTCTGCTATTTCTAATCCGCCAGTTGATAAAAAGGCCGTTTTGTGACTCAGTTTCTATTGGTGTGCGATAAACCCTTGGATCAAAATGCCTCCATGTCAAAAACTAATCTCTCTAGCTTCTTTATCAACTCTTTGAACATCAATTTAAACCCCAAACCCCATAGAAACTGAGTGAACAGGTGGAGTCAGCTATATCTAATCCTCTAGTTGACAGAAAGGTCGTTTTGTGACATAGTTTTTATTGGTTTGCGATAACCCTAATCGCTCTAGGTTCTTTATCAACTCTTTGAACATCCATTTAAACCCCTAGCCCCATAAAAACTGAGTGAACAGGTGGAGTCAGCTATTTCTAATCCTCTAGTTGATAGAAAGGTCGTTTCATGAAA
>JALGXP010000748.1:0-23675 GCA_023333625.1 Bothriochloa decipiens
CAAAAGCAA
This sequence comes from Bothriochloa decipiens, assembly GCA_023333625.1. Taxonomy (NCBI): domain Eukaryota; kingdom Viridiplantae; phylum Streptophyta; class Magnoliopsida; order Poales; family Poaceae; genus Bothriochloa; species Bothriochloa decipiens. The sequence continues at coordinate 10 of JALGXP010000748.1, forward strand.
AGCATAGGGTGGGAGATGTGGCCAGTACAAACCGTACTAAAAATTATTTGGCAGGTGAGCCCGACTACGACTATGACGATGAGGAGGAGTAGACGTCTCGTTCCTACGCTCAGGCTTCTTTTTGGAGATTTCATTGTACTTCCGCTTTCCGCAGCTGCCCCAGAAGCTACTGCCACTCTGATGATCCCGCCAGTGTGGCGATGAACTATTTATGTAATCCCTCCTAATTGTATTCTTTTGTTCGATGTATGGATCCTGTATCGACTATTGCGAGATAATGAGATGGTTTGATGCTTCAAACTATTATATTATCCACCATTCTGTGTATTTTCCCTTCGTGGAAAATTGAGGATGTTTCAGGAATCATCACAGAGGCGTTCGCGGCACGGTTCATCACTGGATTGTGATGATTTCATGGATATCCTCGAGTTGTGACCAACACACTTTGTCACTGAAACCCGCGTCGCTCCATTTGGCTACGGGAGCCAGCGCCGTTTGCCTGCGGGAGAGCTGCCTTCACTCATACTTCCATCTGCCATTAGCACGCATCACTAGTACCCCCATCCGCTGTTAGTTGTCGGACCTGCCCATCACTTAGCCGGACACTTCTCCGTCTGACGTTATGGGACCCATCGTTACTCATCTGTTTCGAATGGGCGCCGTGCTACCACACTTCACTGACCGACATGTGGGACCTGCCTGCCAGGGGAACCTTAAGGCCACCACCCTTCGACGACTGTCTTGTGGGACTCGTCTAGGACCGTTCTCCATTCGACGTGTGGGATCAGCGTGTCAGTTAGATGGGACCCATCACATGGGACCTTGACCACCATCCTTCGATGACTGACATGTGGGACCCGTCTGAGATTGTTTTCCATCCGTTGTGTGGGATCAGCGTGTCAGTTAGATGGGACCCGCCATGGGGGACCCATCTTCGTTCATGTAGGTTCATCCTTCTTCAACTGACATGTGGGACCCGTCTAGAACCGTTCTCCATCCGACGTGTGGGATTAGCGTGTCAGTTAGATGGGATCCGCCACATGGGACCCATACCACCATCCTTCGATGACTGACATGTGGGACCCATCTAGGACCATTTCCATCCGACGTGTGGGATCAGCGTGTCAGTTAGATAGGAATCGCCATGGGGGACCCATCTCCATTCATGTGGGGTCATCCTTCTACAACCGACATGTGGGACCCATTTGGGACCGTTCTCCATCCGACGTGTGGGATCAGCATGGAACCCGTCATGCTTGACCCATCTCTGTTCATGTGGGGTCAACCTTTGTCGGCTGACATGTGGGACCAGAGCATCAGTTTCATGGGACCCATCACAGGGCACATCCCTGTTCACGTGTGGCCACCCTTCTTCGACCGACCTATGGGCCCATGTGGCACCCTTCACCACCCGACGCGTGGGACCAGTGCTTCAGTTACCTGAGACCTGCAACTAGGGATCCTTCTCTATTCATGTGGGACCACCCTTATATGACGGGCATGTAGGACCACCATTCTATGACAGACGTTTAATTTGCCAAAAATATTGGGCTTTCTAGGATTCGAACCCGGGACCTGGCAATAACACGTGAAGGTCTTTGCCATTACACTAAGCGGCTGTGTGTTTTCTCATCCCCTTGGAGACTTTATATAATGTAAGTACATTTTATGTTCTCTTATATCTTATATCTATATATATGGGATATATTATATCCCCTGAAAGTGGAAAGTATGTGCCCGTTGGACTTGCGACAGAGTCAAAGGCGACAACGGAGGATCCCCGGTGTGCTGTGGTGGCTCCGACGTCCATTTGGAGGTTGGCAGTGGGGCTTTGCCGATGGAGCACGGCGGCATTGGCATCCGCGTCGCTTGTGTGCCATGGCGGATGTGTCAGATCCGATCCGCGTCACTTGTGTGCCCCGGTGGAGGCATCAAATCCGATTCATAGGTCTCCTTTCTCCCCTTTTTATTGTTCATTTCTTCATTTCTATTTTGCCTCAATATGGATCTACTACAGGACTTGGGGATTGCACTTAAATATAACACCTTTGATGTATACCTCCATATCCCTTAATTTTAGATAGATGCAGGATGGGGAATGGTTCTGGTAGTCCCTGTAGCACATGGCTATTGGATTCATTAGGAGGCAGCAAATCAGTGCCACTAATCTTTGTGCTGCACTTTGTTGCTACGCATGCTGTAGATTCAAGATGAAACCCTACTATGCTGTGTTCCGCAGCCATAAGCGAGGGGGTTTTTCGTAGCTGGGCTGACTGCCCGGACCTAGTTCATGGGTTCTCTGGTGCATCATATAAAAGTACAACTCCTATGAAGATGCAGTTGCTGCCTTCAACTCAAGAGCAAATAACTCAAATCCACCCTTGGCTGCTGATGATGACATCTATCATCAAAACCCAATACTTGCTCCACCCTCTTTCTCCTTCAAAATTATTGTAATAGTCTTCGTGGTTACCTATGTCTGTAACATATGGAAGAAGCTGAGCTCGTGTACTGACTGTTAGTGTGATTGTTAGACTTGATTTAGCTAAATTTGTAATGGTATTGTAAGTGTGATGGTTAGACTTGATTTACCCAAAACTGTAATGGTTACAGCTCCATTAACTGCTATCCTAGTTTTTGTTATATATCTATGTGCTGCTATTCTAAATTTTGACAAGCTCATACCATGAAAAATGTTAATGGCTGTTAAAGCTGCTTTTCTTCGAATATACATGCACAATAGCATTTCAAACCCTCCTCGATCTGTTTTGCATAACGATGCAGACATTTGCTCCTCGCTGCAATGTGGGAGCCAGTAGGTAGGCAAATGATGTTTTGTATCGGTGTATACTGATTGATACGACAATCAAAACTGACAAACCTATTATTATTTGGCCTACGAGGTCAATTATGTAGCGGTCAGGCTTTCTACGTTAGCGGATATGAACTGCCAGGAGCCAATACTTGGGACTTAGGATAGTCCGGTGCTATCTCTTTTGTGTACCACGGGACAACCCTTAAATGGGCCGAGTGATAATTGGGCCATTCCCACTGGTAAGGGACAGTCCTCCACCTCATGTGAAACACGTATAGTGGATATATATGTGATGTTACATCTTTCTCAAGAGCTTCTGGAAGATGACCAGAACCAAGGATGAAGAAAAAAGAAAATGTGTTGAGAATGTGAACAATGAAAAGCTGGAAGTGATGTGAGAAACCGGGGTTTTCTATGTGGACCACTCTTTTCTGGGAGCATGTAATAAGTTGGCTTGATGTCCTTTGTTTGAACTTGGTTGTGGTGCTAAAACTCCTGGCTAGTCTTGTTAGATTTCTCTACTTTGGGTGGAGAGCGTGGTAAGGTGTCGCTGATAGCTGTTATGAGTAGTTGTTGAGGTCTTGGTATTTCTTCTCCTAAAAGCTTTGTTATCTCTGGCTGCTTATCTGTAAATTCTACAGCTTGCTATGTATTTCCTTTGCTCTATCAATGGAAATGGGTATTCCCATTTAAAAAAAGCAATCGTAATGATATCCAAAAAGAGCTCGCAAGCTGACTGAACTATTTCTGATGATAGCAAGCTGACTAAACTTTTTCTGATGATAAAAAATCAGCAGCAGACTAAAACATACATAAGTGGAGATATACTTATCCTAAATTCTTTTTGTAATATGTGTTCAATTATGTAGCGGTAGGACTTTCTTATGTTAGCAGATATGAACTGCCAGGAGCCAAGACTTGGGACATGGGTAGTCTGGTCATTTCTCTTTCTTGTACCATGGGAAATTTTGGTCGAATCTCTTTTGTGTACCAGATGAGGAAAGTACCTTGTAAAAATGGGAAGTGATTCTTGTTACTGTGTCCTTTACTAGTTTAAGTGACTACTAACTTCAGATGATAGAGTATTGACATCTACGACATAAAACACAAGGGAATACACGGTCATTGATACATCAAGTTCATACAAATGAAACTAATAATTAAAAATAAGTCATTACAATAAACAAGAATCACATTAAAATGAGGATAAACTATAGTAGGTACTGCCAGACGTGGCCAAAAATACTATCAATCTTGTGGCGGTGACCTTGATTGGTCAAGGTGAAGATGAGTACCAGTCTGGTCCGCCGGTGGATCCGTGCCGACGTGCCAGTGAGGCGTACCTACGCGGACCACTAGCTTGTCAAACAACCCCGCTGCTACACTACCATCTTCAATAACAATTGGGTTAGATCCCCTAAAAGTGGAAAAATATCTACCCGTTAGACTTTTGACGGCGGAGTCAGAGGCGGCGACAACGTGGCAAAGGATCCCCTTTGTGCTGTGATGGATCCAGCGTCCATCTCAAGGCAGGCTGTGGGGCACCATGGCGGCACTTGTTGCTGCTGATGCCAATAGCACCGGTCCTAAGTATTTGTAGACCTAGAACGAACAAAAAATTTAGAAATTTTTATATGACAATAATAATAGTACAATCAAAACTGATAAACCCATTATGCTTTGTCCTACGAGTTCAATTATGTAGCGGCCGGATGTTCTAGTGTTCGTAGACATAGCCTGGAGCCAAGACTTGGGACTTACGGGATCAAGAGATGGGATAGTCCGTCTATTTCTCTTTCGTGTAGCATGGGAAAGTCCGGCCATATCTCTTTTGTATACCACGGGATAGTCCTTGTATGGGCCATGTGATAATTGGGCCGTCCCCGCTCCTAAGGGTGGAACATGTGTTGACCTATATATTGGATATATATCCCTTGAAAATGGAAAATATCTGCCCATTGGACTTGAGCTGTCTGGGCTGCGGAGCTAGAGGTGGCGGTGGAGGATCCCCGGTGTGCTGTGGTGGCTCCTGCGTCCATTTGGAGGTAGGCAGTGGGGCTTTCCCGGTGGGGCGCAGCGTCATTGGTATCCGTGTTGCTTGTGTGCCATGGCAGAGGCGTCAGATCCGATCCACAGGTCTCCTTTCTCCCCTTTCACAGTTTGTTTCTTCATTTGGGTTTTGCCTCAACATGGATCTACTACAGGACTTGGGGATTTCGCTTAGGTTGAACACCTTTTATGCATATCACCATATCCCTTAATTTTAGATACATGCGGGATGGTAATGGTTCTGGTAGTCCCTGTAGCTCATGGATGTTGGATTTGTTAGGAGGCAGGAAATCAGTGCCACTAATCTTTAAGCTACACTAATACTGCTGATGCCAATGATGCTCACTATGACTTGCACTTGTAAAACTAAGGCACTAGCACTCGATCCCTGGTTCTTCTTATGGAAAGTACAACTCCTATGAAGTTGCTGTCACTGCCTTCAGCTCATCTAAAGCTGGGCTCATGTACTGATTACTAACATGATGGTTGGAGTTGATTTAGCTGAATTTGTAATGGTATTATAAGTGTGATGGCTAGACTTCATTTAGCCAAATTTGTAGTGGTTACAGCTACATTGACTTCTATTCTAGTTTTAGTTATACATATCTATGTGCTGCTACTCTAAATTTGGATAAGCTATGTCAGGTACCTAAAAAAGGGGTACCCTTAACCCTCGATTAAGGGAATTAACCCCTAACATCAACAAGCCAAACCCGGTGTTGTTAGTCCTCGCCTAGCGCAGAAATGCAAGTGCCAGGTCATACTAGGCCAGCCCATGAACGGGCCTCGGTGGTCCGAGTGGCTACCTATCCGACCTACACCGCTCGAGGTAGAGCATATCACTCGAGGGTGCCACTCAACCAACCCCTCGGTGATGGAGATTCGCCCAAGCGAACGAGCAGCCCTCGAGTGCGATGGATGCCTAACGCGAGCAATGCCCTAGCCGCACGAGGCTCAGAGGCTCGACTACGCCTGGCACCCTTCGACGAAAGAGGGCCGAACGCACTCGGGGGCTCGATGAACTCGAGCCACCCTACGACTAGGCACTACAACTCCAGTTCATGTTATCCTGACCTTTCAGGAATGCACACTATGCCTAATTGGACAAGCACCTCTCAACAAATGACAAATAAAGCCCTCGAAGGAGTCTCCTTACCCCTCCGAGGCCTCGGGGGCTACCCCCGCGGGGGACGCTCGCGTGCCCCCATGAAAAGTTACGAACCACACCTCACTCTTAGCCTATGACCCCCAGTTCGAGTGCCAGCACTCATGCAGGGGCTCGAGGGCTACAATCGGCTACCTAAAAAAGGGTACCCTTAACCCTTGATTAAGGGAATTAACCCCTGACATCAACAAGCCAAACCCGGTGTCCTTAGTCCTCGCCTAGCGTAGAAATGCAAGTGCCAGGTTATACTGGGCCGGCCCACAAATGGGCCTTGGTGGTATGGGTGGCTACCTATCTGACCTACCCCGCTCGAGGTAGAGCAGATCACTCAAGGGTGCCACTCAACCTACCCCTCAGTGATGGAGATTCGCCCGAGCGAACGAGCAGCCCTCGAGTGCGACACACCCCTCGAATACCTACCTCCTATACGAAAGCAGGAGGATTTAATGCATTCTTCCTGCTCCCGCCTAACTTCGTGGACATGGTGACGGTAATAGTTACAAGAACACTGGTCAAATCCTATTTTTACCTCCCATACCTAGGAATCTGGCGGGTTATACCACACTATAACTCCATGCCGTGCACTGTGCCCCATTCGACGCTCCCTCGAGGCACATTTACCAGTGTCAGGCGCTCCCTCGAGGGACATTTACTAGTGTCAGGCGACTCCTCGAGGCACATTTACCAGTATCCGTATCACATTTTCTAGAGCTCGTCCTTATCCTCTCAGGCCTCGACCCCATTGACCACCCTCTCGAGCGGGACTTTGTCATCACCAGTCAACACTCCAACAATTCCCAACGCGACGGCTACATTGATCCACACGACCACGCTTGGACATCCGTCTATCACCGACCATCAGCCGCGTCACCTTACGCACGAGAAGGATGGCCGCGTTATCTCTGAACACGTCGCTATAGGACACGCCATGCCTGGTGCATGCTTCTTTAGCAACACTGATATGATCAGCATCACCTCCCTGACGTTAGTAGCCATGTCTGTCCTAAGATCCATGTACCCCTGTGCCCCTCCTTCACCTATAAAAATAGGCGCCAAGCCCTAGTCTAGGAGAGGGAAACAAACTTAGCCAGAAAACATAAGACATATGTAGCAACAAGAGCCCTTAGCGCTTAAGACCTAGCTCACTGACTCGCACGCTTGTATTCACCCCTGTACAAGCACTTCAGTGCAAGATAATACAAACCCTCCCCCTAGCTGGACGTAGGGCCTTCTATTGCTCAAACCAGGATAAATCTCGTGTGTTCTTCTTGCATCACCATCCATATTAGGGAGCACGCAGTACATATTCACTCATTGGTGCTAGACCCTCGGGGTCGAAACACCAATAGTTGCCACGCCAGGTAGGGGCACTGCGTGTCACTAACGAGTTCCTGCCATTTTTTCGGATGGCAAACTCAGCTTCGCTGCTTCCACATGCTATGGTGATCTGGTTCGGGAGCCTGGAGTTCATGTCCCTCAACCACGGCTATGACATGACCCTGCTCTCGGTTGGAGATCTGAGCGGAGGCTGCACCGAGCCCCCACGCTTAGGAAGGGCCGCACACCAATCTCGCCAACATGCCTCCACATCCAGGAGGAGGCGCGATCGGCACCGTCTTTACCATCGACCTACGTCTGGGTTGCCACCCACCGCGTTTCCCCGCACCTGGTAGGCGACGAGGGGCCCCTAGTTGGGGACCAATCTGACCCGTGTCCAGGAGCGGAGGATGAGCCGGCAGGACTCTATGGAGACCCCGACTTCACCTTCGTGATGCATTCGTCGAGGGAGCCTGGCGAGGCTCCTCTGGTGCGCTCAGCACCATCACCTCCCAATCTACTGCCGCATGGACTTTTTGAAGCTCGCCGCCAGTTTCCATTCGGTCTGGACAATGCTGCCAGGACGAACTCCACCATGATGTGCTCCAATGTGAGCATGCATGAGGACCGCCCGGGGGCTCTCTTGCATGCTACCTTGGGCTTGGCAGCTGTCCTATCAGCCTCCGAGGACCTTGGTTTCTTACGAGCACCCGGCCTAAGGCAGTACACCCTCGGCGTGATGCGACATCAGCTGGAGGTGGAGCGGCGTGGGCAGTTCCCCATCTTCTATTCTGGCAGCCCCGACTCTAACTCCGATCACTATGACCCCACCCAAGAGTGTTTTCACATCAAGGGCGGAGTCACGTTGAGCGACGACGACATCGACCCAACAGCTATGGCAGCAGCCGCGACCACAGCCAGAAGGGCCCTCATAGTGGTGGATCTGGAGGAGCAGCTGCCAGCTATGCCCCAAGATGAGCACCCTCATCTGGACGACCAAGACGCTCAGCTCACGCAGGTCCAGGAGATGCATGCCAAGCTCGACGAGGATTGGGAGTGCCTGCGTTAGCTCGAGCGGACCCTCGAGCAGGAGCGTCGACCCTCACTCGACAGAAGGGCCTGAGCTAGAGCCTGAGAGGTCAACCAACAAATCATTGAAGACTGGGGACCCAAGCACCCTGTCATCAACCATTTCCCCTGAGCCAGTCAGAACATCATCGCAACCGCCATGCTTCTTCAGAACATGCCTGCACCGTCAAACCCTCAAGCTTGGTAGATACAGGATGAGGTCGAGGGACTCCTCAAGGTTGTGGTTGCACAGTAGGCCGAGAGCTCGGCCTTGAGACGTCAAGGGATGGCCTCGGAGCAACCTGTAAAACCCCACGCGATGAGAGGGAGGTCTCGGTTCATCAAGAAGCTCCCCCCCAAGCAAAGAAGGCAATCCCTATTCGAGACCGCATCATCGACAACCGTGAACCCCAGGATGCACGCTATGACATCATCGAGAACTGACGGTGCAAGAGCGGGGACGCTGAAGATCAAGGCTATAGTGCCCATCGAGGGGGATGCTATGACAGTGATGAGGACCGTTGGGCCCCTGAGCCGCCGGGCCCTCAAGTCTTCAGCAGGGTGATCTGCAACACGCCGCTGCTAAACCCATTCTGACCCTCCACGAGTGTCATCAAGTACAATGGGGTGACCAAGCCCGAGCTCTAGTTGGCCAATTTTCAGCTAGCCTACCAGCTGGGCACGGCACACAACGATCGCACCATCATCTGCCAACTCCCCCTGTTCCTCTCCGACACCGCTCGAAGGTGGCTCGAGGAGCTCCCTCCCGATCAGATCCGCAACTGGGCCTACCTAGTATGGGTCTTCGAGGGAAACTTTAAGGGGACCTACGTGTGCCCTAGCAATTCCTGGGACCTCTGCAACTGCAAGCAGCAGTCCGGGGAGTCCCTACGCGACTTCACCCGATGCTTCTCCAAGCAACGCACCGAGCTCCCACACATCCCTGACCACGACGTCATCCTGGCGTTCGTGTTGGGTACCACCTGCAAGGAGTTTTTTTGGGAGCTAGGACGTAATCGCCCCAAGACCGTCGACGAGCTGATGGACGTAGTCGCCAACTACACAGCCGGCGAGGAGGCGGTCGGAGCCTTCTTCGGCAATAGGAAGGATAAAGGGAAGGTGAAGGTGGTCAACACCAAGGGCAGGAGCAAGGGCCCCAAGAAGTGCAATAAGAAGAAGAACCAGCAGGGCAAGCGTGAGGTGGTGGACGACGATCTCATCACCGTGGTTGAGCACGAGAAGCCTCAAGGTCCCCCGAGGGGGCCATCTTTGACAAGATGCTGAAGGAGCCTTGCCCTTACCACAAGGGAAGGGCTAATCATAACATCGAGGACTGCCGCATGCTCGGGAACTACTACAAGAGTTTGGGCATCGAGAAGGATGACCAGAAGAAGGACAAGGGCGGCGACAAGGGTGGCAACAAGGAGGACAACAAGTTCCCCAAGGTCTATGACTGCTGCATGATCTACGGCGGCCCCTCGACCCAGCTCATGCCTCGACAGCATAAAAGAGAGCATCAAGAGGTCTTCTTTGTTCGGGTTGCTACACCCCAGTACCTTGACTGGTCTGATGCTCCCATCATGTTCGACCGTGATGACCATCCGGATTGTGTCGTCAACCCAGGAGTCTACCCGCTCGTCATCGACCCGATCATCATCAACACCCACCTCTCCAAGCTCCTCATGGACGGGGGCAGCAACCTCAACATCGTCTACCTCGAGACCCTCAACCTCCTAGGGGTCAAGAGATCACAGCTGTGACCCAGCACCGGGGGTTTCCATGGAGTTGTGCCAGGGAAGATGGCCCTGCCCGTGGGTCGCATCGACCTCCCCGTCTACTTCGGTACCCCCACGAACTTCAAAAAGGAGATCCTCACCTTTGAGATGGTTGGGTTTCACGGCACGTACCATGCCATCATCGGTCGACTCAGATACGCGTAGTTCATGGCAATCCCCAACTATGCGTATCTCAAGCTCAAGATGCCGGGACCCAAGGGCGTCATCACCATCGGCTCCTCCTACGAGCACGCATATGACTGTGACATCGAGTGCATCAAGAATGGAGAGGCCGTCGAGAAAACCACCTGGCTAGCCTTGACCCTCGAGGGCCTTGCCGCTGAGGCCCCTGAGCCCAAGTGCCACACGGGCAGCTTCGAGCCCGCAGAAGACACCAAGATGATCCCCCTCGACCCGAGCGGTTTCGGTGAGAAGGCGCTGATGATTAGTGCCGCCCTCGATAGCAAATAGGAAGCAGTGCTCGTCGACTTTCTCTGTGTGAATGCTGACATGTTTGCGTGGAATCCCTCGGACTTGCCAGGCGTACCGAGGAAATTCGCAGAGCACGCCTTAGAGATCCGGGTCGGGTCCAGACCGGTGAAGCAACGCCTGCGATGCTTCGACGAAGAGAAGTGCAGAATCATCAGCAAGGAGGTGCACAAGCTTCTGGCGGTTGGTTTCATCAAGGAGGTTCATCATCCCGAGTGGTTAGCCAATCCTGTACTAGTAAAGAAAAAGAATGGAAAAATAAGGATATGTGTTGATTATACTAGTTTAAATAAAGCATGCCCCGAAGTTCCATTTCCTTTACCACGCATTGATCAAATTGTTGACTCCACTGTGGGATGTGAAACTCTTTCTTTTCTTGATGCTTATTTCGGCTACCATCAAATCAAGATGAAGGAGTCCGACCAGCTTGCGACCTCCTTTATCACCCCTTTTGGCATGTACTGCTATGTTACCATGCCCTTTGGCCTTCGAAACACTAGGGCAACATACCAACGATGCATGCTTCATGTTTTTGGTAAACACATAGGGAACACAGTCAAGGCCTACGTCGATGACATCAAGTCAAAAAAGGTGGACAACCTCATCAAGGACCTCAAGATCACGTTCAAGTGCCTTCGAGCCAAAAACATCAAGCTCAACCCCAAGAAATGTGTCTTTGGTGTGCCTTGAGGCATGCTCTTAGGATACATCATCTCTCAGTGCGGTATCGAGGCCAACCCCGAGAAGGTCATGGCGATCACCAAGATGGGGCCGATTCAAGACCTGAAGGGTGTACAGAAAGTCAAGGGCGGCCTCGCAGTCCTTAGTCACTTCATCTCACGCCTGGGAGAAAAGGTCCTGCTGTTGTACCAACTCCTAAAGGAATCCGAGCACTTTGCATGGACCGTCGAGGCTGAGGAGGCCCTCGACAAGCTTAAAAATATGCTAACCTCCGCCCGATTCTCGTACCGCCTCGACCTTCCACGCCGTGTGAACAAGCCGAGCCACTTCTCCTCTACGTCACCGCAACCACCGAGGTGGTCAGCGCCACCATAGTGGTCAAGAGGCAGGAGGAAGGGCACACACTTCCCATCCAATGACCAGTTTACTTCATTAGCGAGGTGCTCTTAGAAATGAAGGTCCGTTACCTGCAAATCCAGAAGCTGCCCTATGCCATCGTGCTCACGTGCCGCAAGCTCCAGCACTATTTCCTCAGCTACCCGGTCACCGTGGTTTCATCCTTCCCCCTGGGGGAGATCATCCAAAACTAGGAGGCCATGGGAAGGATCGCTAAGTGGTCAGTCGAGCTTATGGGTGAGATTATCACCTATGCGCTACGCAAAGCAATCAATTCTCAGGTGTTGGCAGACTTCATCGCTGAGTGGATCGACACCTAGCTTCCGCCAGTGCAGATTCAAGCCGAGCTGTGGACATTGTACTTCAACGGGCCACTCATGAAGATAGGAGCAGGCATGGGCTTGCTCTTCATCTCACCCCTCGGAGTCCACATGCGCTACTCCATTCACATCCACTTCACTGCCTCCAACAACGTTGCAGAGTATGAGGCCCTCGTCAATGGTCTACAAATCGCCCTCGAGCTCGGGGTTCGATGCCTTGATGTTTGAGGCGACTCGCAACTCGTCATCGACCAAGTAATGAAGGCCTCGAGCTGCCACGACCCTAAGATGGAGGCCTACTGCAATGAGGTAAGCAAGCTAGAGGATCACCGCCATTAAAGGGAGCACCCTCCGACGGTGAAAGGCTGAGACGACGATCGTCGTCGTCAACGCGGTGAGGAGAGGCCTCAATTGAGGCTATAAATTCTATGCCATACCGTGCGGCTAGTTGAACAGACACTCCGTGATGAGACGCCCGGTGTACGGTGGGAAGTAGCCCTCGTTGTTGTGAAGGTAGAACCACTGCGCATCCCATTGAGCATGGTTAGACATCAGCCTGGTGGGGATGTACTTGCGCGGCTCCACCCCCAGCCTATCTTTAGCACTAGGTTGCAGGAACCAGCGCGGATGATTCTCCTGATGCCCTGTTCCACCGAGGCGGTGAAGAACTCCCCCTTGTAGAGGTGAAGCCACAGCTCTCAGTACGGCTCCTCCCCCAGGTATTCCTCACAGACGGCCATGAAGATAGCAGCGCTGGAGATGGCATTGGGGAGAAGTGCTAAAGCTCGACCCCAAAATGGTGGAGCAGTGCCTGCACGAATCAGCTCGGGGGCAATCCAAGCCCATGCTGGTGGAACTTGATGAAGCTCACGACGTAGCCGTCCGGCGGGTTCGGTTCCCGATCCCTTCGTGGCGGTGCTATCCGCTCCGGCCAATCCGGCATGGTGATAGGATGAAGGAGCCCCTCCCCCACCAGCTCTAACAGCCTCTGCTCTATCACGGTCGATGGGCTCCAGGCCTCCGAAGGAAGAAAAGTGGGCACCATGACGATGGTGGTGGCGCGGATTCGCTCGACAGACGGGCGACCGAGAAGATTCCCAATCACGATCACTCTCACTAACCCCTCTTCTCTAGCCCTGGTGAGTAGGGATTCGAAAGCTCTAGCAGCAGTGGTGGAGGCAAGATGGCGAGAATGGAAGTGGACAGCACCCCACCTCCCACGAATTTATACTCGGGGGAAGAGCAACGGGCGGATCCAACAGTGGGAAAAGGTAAACCCTGCATACTGTGCCCACCTAACCGCCCATCAATTCTCACAGCAGAACACGCACTATTTGCCAGGCCCCTAGCCATTACCTGGGTCCACCATGACCACACCATTTCAGCCTGCACCTCAAAAGGTGCACCCAACGGGCGGGAGCGCTACATTATCCGCCGACGGAGTCTTCCACCAGAAGGAAAATGGGCCCCGACCCCATGACAAGCCACGAGAACGGTTCAACAGCCGCCCTTGAGCACCTGAGTCAGGGACACCCTAGGGGAGCCACACGAAGCTTAGCTCGAGGATGAACCCTCGAGATCCCCTCGGGTGTATCCAAGGCAAAATGAGAGGATTACCATGGAACAGAGGGAGGCATTGAGCCACCGAGTCCTATCAAATGGAATCGGTATCCATATATCTACTTGTTTGTGTCAATGAGAACACCTCTGGGCCACTAGTTGACCCCATCGAACAGGGCGCGAGCTGATGAGGACATGACACCTTCGGATACGACCATTGATTATAAGGTGATGTCATTCCTACATTTGTATAGTGACTTTGGATATAATTCACTTGGTTCCACATGTCTGTGTAATTATTTGATTGTAGGTACAAATGTGTCTCAAAATGCAAGTTCAACAAAGTTCAACTTTTGGTTCGTTGGCAGCCTGACGATGCTTCATTGGGAAGGCCATAACTCATCCATCTGGAGTGCAATCGAGGTCAATGAGCACTTGGTGGAAAGCATATTCGATAGGCTTTCAAATAGATCTGGTCTCATATCAATATCACATTGGCAAGGTCTCCTAACCATCAAAATATTCTGTTGCTATTTCTATCAGAAGCTATGTCGTCGTCATGGGCTTGTTTTTCATCCTTGGGACCCTGGACCAAGTGGAAGCAAGACCCAAGTAGATGGAGAACTCACCAAGGAAGCCCTTGGACGTCCTCCACCCTGGCCACCACCTTTGGAGGCCAGCAAGGGTGTCCAAGACAAGACGGAGGCCCAGCCCAATTCGAGTTCAAGTTTGTCTCGGGCTCCAGGAACAGCATGCAATAAAACGGACACCCAGGTTGCATACAGACTCCATTTTCGACGATCCATATATGGATGGAAAGATAATTTGATAAGGAAACCAACGAAAGTGGACCCACATCAAAATTCCTTCGGGATCAATAGAAATTATCAAAACAAGTTGACATCCAGAATCTATCAGAGCGCTGCATCGTCATCTTTTGGGCCATTTGGGCCTTGTAATGTGTCGGGGCTGTGTATGGACGTGTGTAGGGGGTCCTTGGATGCCCCTAAGGCTATATAATGAGCAGCCGCCATCTACGTTAGGGTTTGGGTTTTGCTTTAGATTAATCTATCTTTGAACAGTCGCCGTTATCGATTTGTGAAACCCCACTTTATGATTTTAATCATATATCAGCAGTTTGTCCCAATATTTGAGCTGCGTACTTTTGAGTTCTTGCTTATGTTCTTTGATTTGTAGGCAGGGATTAGCCTTCTTGGCGAGGTCAACCGGTTGGTGACACGGTTGATAACCAGAGGAGACGTGGTGCTAAGGTTGCAGGTTCGGGTCTTTGTGATCTGAAGCCGGATCGGTGTGTCGTGCTCCACCAAATCATTGTTTATCTTGAACTGATGGAAGATTGGGAACCTAGTTCACATCAAGTGGTAATCAGAGCTTTAGGTATACCATCAGATTCATATTTTACCCTAGTTCGAGTATTTCGCCCCGTCCTATAAATCCAGAAAATTTGCCCTACAAAAAAATTCATGTTCATCGTTATTCTTTCACTGTCCTATTGGCCTTTGTGCCGCTGCAATTTTTAATTTTAGTTTACTTTATTGAACGGTTGTCCCTTGCATGTGTTTGTGTTTGACGTGTCTAGATTTCGTTTCAATCTAGTCTTGTATATTTATTTTTGGCGGTGCATGTTCTCAGTGTTTCCCTAATCCTTGCGTCAAATCATACTTACTGTTTCCGAGATCTCAGTTTCATCTCCACGTCTATAGCTTGGAAGTTGTCTTCTCTAAGTCAAAAAAAAGAAGAAAATCATTGCTGCAATAGTTCTGTCTATTGGAGAAATATATTTGCCTTCTTTTGTGGTAGTAGAAAAAGAATACATATTTTTCTCTTGATCGCCATTGATTAGAGATGGATCTGTTTTGAATGTGAGACGGAAAGTATATTGTTTTCCTAGAGGTCTGTACTACACGTGAGTCATAGATAAGAAAAGCAGAGTTATCATTGTAAAAGTTCCAGATTCTTTTTGCTTCTATCTAGTTGGTGGAGGGATCACTCGACAAAATCCTTTGTGGCCATCTTTTGTCGGCTATAGGAGTACATTGTTGAAACATTTTGTGTCAGTTTGAGTTGTCAAAATATTTTGTGGCACTTCTGAAGTAAAATAAAAAAAGTAAAAGGCATGGTGCAAAAAAAAGAAAGAAAGAGCCGCACAAAAAAAAGGAAAAAGCAGAAAGTGCAAAAAAAAGCCGCACAAAAAAAAAGAGAAAAAAATCAGAAGTGATTGCATCTTTTGAGTATTGTGCTGAGTTATTTTGTTGCTTGCTTGAACTAGGTCTAGGACAAGTTTAGGCTGGCGACACAGACTAGCTTGGGACTACTTTTCAGTTTTGCAATTCTGAAATTAATTATTGCTATTCCTTGCTACTAAATATTGTGCCTCCCAAGCTCCACATATACTTCTGATCGGTACAGAGAAAGAGCCTTGCAATCTTGGTGCCACATCCTCACAAGTATCACAAACCAGCCACCGGTTGTACCGTCTACTGCTTTACTTTGGTAAGAACACTTGTAAGGGCTTGGTAAGATGCTTGAGAGGGTGCGAATTTACTACTTGACCACATCCTAGGAGCTGATAGGATAATTCATACTTGCATGTTTTCTTGTTTGATGCTAACAATGATAGGTCACAACACTCACCTATTTGAGACATCAACGAAGCATGAGACACAGACTATTGCTGCTGCACCTCCTCCCGTAGGTCGCTCTATCCTTTCTTCCCCACCTACTTATGATGGTATTGGTGCTGATGAGTACATTGAGTGGGAAAGTACAATAGATAATATTTTTGCACAATGTCGTATGTGTGAAAGGAGAAAGATTAAGAATGCAACTAATGTTTTGTGACATTCAGCTTTATCTTGGTGGGAGTCTTTAAGTTCTTTAGATAAACCTTTCACATGGAATGATATGAAAATTTTGATGAGAGAATTTTTTTGTTAATCCATATCTTGTAAATAATTCAAATGATAAGGTGCATCAACTAGAACAGTCTTTTGTTGTTCCTCTTGCTACGCCTAATCTTTTGCAGGACAACATACAAAAGAGAGAGGACGACATGATAGATAATGAGGTGCTCACAACCTCGTGTGAGCAACATTTAGTGCACACCAAATCTGATTTACTTTTGTTCCAAAATGACTTTCATTATGCTCATTGTGATAAAGAAGAGTTACCAAAAATATGTGCTGAAACTAATGTTTTATTGCCAATTGTTAGTGAGCTGAAATTATTATCTTCTTTAGATACTTTAGGTTATATTGAGTTTGATACTCTATGTGAACTAAACTATTTGAAGGAGAAATTTTTATGTGCTGAATTTTCATGGTTTTCTAGTCATACTTATCACTTTATTGGCAAATATACTTGTAAAGGAGACTATATGGTGCATCGAGTTTATATTTGTTCCAATCTAAAATCTCCTTTTGTTGTACATAATTATGATCTACTAGAGGGCTGCACTTGCTATCATCCTACTATGTCGTGTTCCCCAAGTTTTTGTATAAAGAAACAGGTTCAATTTCAAGAAGGGGAGCAATTTTGGCTACTACAAACAACCTGTCCAGCAACTAAGCTCAAACCGAGGACGGTTTGTTGTCAAGAAGGGGAGAATGATGAGGACATGACACCTTCGGATACGACCATTGATTATAAGGTGATGTCATTCCTACATTTATATAGTGACTTTGGATATAATTCACTTGGTTCCACATGTCCGTGTCATTATTTGATTGTAGGTACAAATGTGTCTCAAAATGCAAGTTCAACAAAGTTCAACTTTTGGTTCGTCGGTAGCCTGACGATGCTTCATTGGGAAGGCCATAACTCATCCATCTGGAGTGCAATCAAGGTCAATGAGCACTTGGTGGAAAGCTTATTTGATAGGCTTTCAAATAGATCTGGTCCCATATCAATATCACGTCGGCAAGGTCTCCTAATCATCAAAATATTCTGTTGCTGTTTCTGTCAGAAGTTACGTCGTTGTCATGGGCTTGTTTTTAATCCTTGGGAACCTAGACCAAGTGGAAGCATGACCCAAGTAGATGGAAAACTCACCAAGGAAGCCCTTGGACATCCTCCACCCTGGCCACCACCTTTGGAGGCCAGCAAGGGCGTCCAAGACAAGACAGAGGCCCAGCCCAATTCGAGTTCGAGTCTGTCTCGGGCTCCAGGATAGCATGCAATAAAATGGACACCCAGGTTGCATACAGACTCCGTTTTCGACGATCCATATATGGATGGAAAGATAATTTGATAAGGAAACCAACGAAAGTGGACCCATGTCAAAATTCCTTCGGGATCAATAGAAATCATCAAAACAAATTGACATCTAGAATCTTTCAAAGCGCTGCATCGTCATCTTTTGGGCCATTTGGGCCATGTAATGTGTCAGGGCTGTGTATAGACATGTGTAGGGGTCCTTGGACGCCCCTTAGGCTATATAATGAGCAGCCTCTATCTATGTTAGGGTTTGGGTTTTGCTTTAGATTAATCTGTCTTTGAACAGTTGCCGTTATCGGTTTGTGAAACCCCACTTTATGATCTTAATCATATATCAGTAGTTTGTCCCAATATTTGAGCTACGTACTTTCGAGTTCTTTCTTGTGTTCTTCGATTTGCAAGCAAGGATTAGCCTTCTTGGCAAGGTTAACCGGTTGGTGACACGGTTGATAACCAGGGGAGACGTGGTCCTAAGGTTGCAGGTTCGGGTCTCTGTGATCTGAAGTCGGATCGGTGTGTCGTGCTCCACCAAATCGTTGTTTATCTTGAACTGATGGAAGATCGGGAACCTAGTTCACATCATGAGCTCTCACTTGTATCCCCCATTATCAGCTCACAGAGAACGCCGAGACTCACCCAATTGAGGGTAGTACTACACGTCTCACCTCACATCCGATTGAAAGGACTCATGAGATGGATGCCTAAAGCTAGCAATGCCCTAGCCGCATGAGGCTCAGGGGCTCGACTACGCCTGGCACCCCTCGATGAAAGAGGGTCAAACGCACCCGGGGGCTCGACAAACTCGAGCCACCTACGACTAGGTGCTACAACTCCAGTTCATGTTATCCTGACCTTTTAGGAATGCACACTATGCCTAACTGGACAAGAACCTCTCAACAAAATACAAATAAAGCCCTTGAAGGAGTCTCCTTACCCCTCCGAGGCCTCAGGGGCTACCCCCACGGGGGACGCTCGTGCGCCTCCCACGAAAAGTTATGAACCGCACCTCACTCTTGGCCTATGACCCCCAGCTCGAGTGCCAGCACTCATGCAGGGGCTCGGGGGCTACTCTCGGCTACCTAAAAAAGGGGTACCCTTAACCCTCGATTAAGTGAACTAACCCCTGACATCAACAAGCCAAACCCGGTGTCGTTAGTCCTCGCCTAGCGCAGAAATCCAAGTGCCAGGTCATACTAGGCCGGTCCACGAACGGGCCTTGGTGGTACGGGCGGCTACCTATCTGACCTACCCCGCTTGAGGTAGAGCAGATCACTCGAGGGTGCCACTCGACCTACCCCTCGATGACGGAGATTCGCCCAAGCGAACGAGCAGCCCTCGAGTGCGATGCACCCCTCGAATACCTACCTCCTGTACGAAAGCAGGAGGATTTAATGCATTCTACCTGCTCTCGGCCAACTTCGTGGCCACGGTGACGGTAATAGTTACAAGTACACCGATCAAATCCTACTTTTACTCCCATACCCAGGAATCTGGTGGGTTGTACCACCCTGTAACTCCATGCCGTGCATTGTGCCCCATTTGGCACTCCCTCGAGGCACATTTACCAGTGTCAGGCGCTCCCTCGAGGGACATTTACCAGTGTTAGGTGACTCCTCAAGGCACATTTACCAGTATCCGTACCGCATTTTCTGGAGCTCGTCCTTATCCTCTCAGGCCTCGACCCCATTGATCACCCCCTCGAGCGGGACTTTGTCATCACGATCAACAGTCCAACAATTTTCGACGTGACGGCTATAGGGATCCGCACGACCGCGCTTGGACATCCGTCTATCACCGACCATCAGCCGCGTCACCTTATGCACGAGAAGGATGGTCGCGTCATCTCTAAACACATCACTAAAGGACACGCCATGCCTGATGCATGCTTCTACAACAACACCGACATGATCAACATCACCTCCCCAACGTCAGCGGCCACGTCCATCCTAAGATCCATGTACCCCTGTGCCTCTCCTTCACCTATAAAAGGAGGCGCCAGGCCCTAGTCTAGGGGAGGGCAACAAACTTAGCCAGAAAACATTAGGCATAGGCAACAACGAGAGCCCGTAGCGCTTAAGTCCTAGCTCACTCACTCGCACGCTTGTATTCACCCCTGTACAAGCACTTCGGTGCAAGATAATACAAACTCTCCCCCCAGCTGGACGTAGGGCCTTCTATTGCCTGAACCAGGATAAATCTCGTGTGTTCTTCTTGCATCACCATCTGGATTTAGGAGCACGCAGTACATATTCACTCATTGGTGCTAGACCCCCGAGGTCAAAACACCGACATGCTCATACCATGAAAAATTTTAATTGTTGTTAAATTTGCATTTTGGATGAGTTCTGATGGATCTTTGTTGGATTGTTTTCTTCTTCAGTAATCTCATTACTTAGGAAACATAGGGATATAGCACACTGACGAAATGGAGGAGGCCCCCAACAACAGGACGGACGTAGCGGCCAGCCCCCTAGAACAAGAACTACTTATTCTATATTCCATCCGATACCTTGTTTCCAGGGTACTCTGCATAATCTCTTGGATTTTCAGTTGCAGTCCTTTTCCACTGTCTATAAGCTGATGTTTACTGCTTGGATTTCACAGAAGAGACTGCTTTGCAAACTTCTTGCAGTGGAACAGAAATATTCTGCTGTGCTTTTTGACAAAGTGAATGAATTGCTAAGTATGATAGAATAGTTTGATCCTAGAACTTAGGAGTTTGAAAAAAAGTACTATAGCTTCAGAATAACTACAGAGAGAAATAGGAGGAGGTCAAAAAGCTCCACGAGTATGTCATGCATATCAAGCACAACTCTCAGTCTTCAACTCCTAGGGACTTGGCTGAGTGAACACTTGTGGTTTGATATTACAGTGCCTCAGTGCTTTTGAGCAATTTCCCTCCAAAGTCTGTGCTTGTGCAGTTCTTCTCAACAAATGATCATATGGTGTGAACGTTTAGTATCTATGGAATTGGAGATATGCCCTTGTTCTCTGTTTCTAAAATAGGTGTGATGTTTTTATTGTTCACTGGAGACAATTGTTTTGTTGAACTATTTTATCTCAACTTTGTGTTAGGTCTATTGTCAAAAAAACCTTTGTATTAGGTCGGTTAAACTCTGTTGTGCCACTACTATAGATTGACCAAAGGCGTAGTCGTCAGTAGGCACTAGCAGTGATGCTCGTAGCCATCACCGTTGGTGTCGTGAACTGTCTGTGCGTGTTTCTTAACTGTCTGTGTGTGTTTCTTCACCGTCTCTGTCCTCTCCTTGTTCCGCTGCAAATTGGCCTCATCATATGCAGCTGCTTTTGGCCTCTTTAAGGAAACTACTATGGAGGATACTATTAGACGTGATCAAAATTGCACGGGCTGGACTTTCTTACATCTGCAATCGCATTTCAAAACCTATGGCTGCTCCGTTCTGCATTAGGATGAGGTGAGACTGGATGATCGCTGTAAGTCTGGGGGCAGAAGGAAGGCGATTGATTCATTGCTATCGGTTTGCAAGCAGACAGATTGCTACGACATTCAGAATAGACAACGAGCCTAATGATGAGGTTCGCGCGATACTCGCGCGAGTAGTAGTATGGTGCCAATGGACACCCCCGCGACACCACCCGATCCAGTGCCATGCTTTATCCCATGACGGCCTCACTGCACACCGCTTTCATCATCTTGCACGACGCACATAGGGGGGTGAGGTCATGCATCGGATGCTCTGTGGTCTTGGCGATGCGGCCCGTAATCTCACCAAGCAACGACACTGGAAGCTCGTCCATACTGCATGCCACATAGGAATGCCACCAACGCGCACGCGTGCGTCCACGGACACCGCACGTCCTTCATCAATACTATACATGTAAGTGAATATTTTAAATGGACGGGCCTTCTATCCAGCAAGCTATACAGTGCAGTCTAACCTGGCCAGCAAGCTGTACAGTGCGGTCCAACCAAATTAGTGGCACCATCATGGACTCCAGCTCACGTAAAGCAATTTCTCCTACGTGGTTTTGCAGATGCTGTAGCTACCTAGACATGGCTACAACAATGGCTTCATAGGTCTGTGCTGTTGTAGTAATTCGCACCCGGGAGTGGTTGGGTGGCTTCACCTTGTCACAATCAATGCGACGGCTAGCGATGCGATGCGATGTCCCAGAAGTAATAGGCTGCCGTTGCCAGGCACGCACGACGTGCTTGCGTCGGAATCCTAGAATTCATGATTATTGTAGTAGACCAGAATTCAAATGACCAGACCTTGCGTGATCCTGTGAATCAGTCCCTCCTTCCTCAAAAGAACGCAAGCTATAGGATGCGTGCCAGCAAAAGTACCATTATTTCACATTTGACCTAATTTATACGGAGTAATACTTCTAACCCTCCACAAATGGGCCATATTTGTCTTGTTTGCAAAATAAGTTATTATATATAGTTTCTTGTTGTTTTAGTTCATGTCTATTTATTTCCAATAGGGATTCAGCGACAAAACTATGTGCGATGTGTGTTTAATTTTATTTGTTTCCCTTTTTTTTGAATTTTTTTGGTAACCCTGTATAACGTGATACATGTCTGGTACTACAATGGTCAGAGTTTCTGACCTGAGCACCGCGCATGGCGCCGGACTTCCTTACTGTACAATAAATAAAATGCAAATAGAAGAACCATGGACGCTTGCATGCGAATCGTTGATATTGAGTGGATGCAATATTTATGCGGTACACTTCTCTTAGAAGAACTGATCAAGTGTGATTCTCATAATCCAGTGTAATGAATAGACACATACCCCTTTAATTTTCTGTGTAGCATCACAACATAACTTAAACACATAGGAAACTACACCATTATTTAAACGTATAGGACACTGCAACATTTTCACTTAACAACTTCATGAGACTAAACGACAGTCACGCATACAAAACAAACTTCTTGGATATGTCAAGGCCCACCACTGACTGGGAACACCCCCTTTCTTAATAAATAGAAGATCACGTCTCTCATTTCAGCATTTTCTGAGCCCCAGACTTCAACTCCTTCAGCTATTCACAGTGATGTCCTTCGCACATGCCTCTTCACTACAAATATATATTTAGAAATTATTACAAGTAAGTAGGCAGGGACATGTACAAGTTTTACATCGACAGACACCACTAGAAAATTGATTAGATAGACATATATACCATACTGACTCTCTTGGGAGCTTCTATTCCCCGAGTTCCTCCCCATCTCTGGGGTGAGCCGCTATAGGATGAAACCACATTGGCAAATGTATGCTCCGTCGATGATCATACCGGCGTGCTCCGGCTTGGTTGGTGCTCTGTTTGGAGCACTTGACGACCTCAAAAGATTCCCAGTCAAGGTTTATTGGGTCTGCGAGGTACACACGATTGCCCTGGAGATAAGAACGAGCTCCGGAGTCATCCCTATTTTGACAAACTTAGAGACGTCAATGTGGAAAGGTTGGTTTGTGCCCACAAACAAGGCGCGATCCCTGCCGAGGTGTATTGCCTGCCGCCATACACCGGCACCGTTATCGAGCTCGTGGAGGAGGATGTGCTTTGGCACGAAGTCGAACTACATTTCCACCACCCTTGCCGGGTTCTGAGATGGACAATGTTCATATCTACGACCGCACACGCTGACAAGCTGGAGGTTGCCGCTACTGGTCCGGGCAAGGTAAAAAAATGTTCTGTGATCAATGGTGTCGCCGAGGGCACAATTGTTGCGTCATCGGAGGGCCTTGTCATCGGCGACACCGCCACCCTATTCAATCTTCCAGGAGCAGATTTTGGCAGAAGCTATC
>JALGXP010000749.1:0-20400 GCA_023333625.1 Bothriochloa decipiens
ATGGGGGCTCGACCTCGTTGGTCCCCTCAAAAGGACAACTGGAGGCTACACCCACCTGCTCGTTGCCATCGACAAGTTTACCAAGTGGATCAAGGCCCGGCCTATCAGCAATATCCGCTCCGAGCGGGCGGTCGAGTTCTTCACCGACATCATTTATCGCTTCGGAGTCCCGAACGTCATCATCACTGACAACGGCACACAGTTCACTGGCAAGAAGTTTTTGGATTTCTGCGATCGCCATCACATCCGCGTGAACTGGTCCACGGTTGCTCATCCTCGAACTAATGGCCAGGTCGAGCGCGCCAATGGCATGATTTTGCAGGGGCTCAAGCCGAGAATCTTCAACCGCCTTAACAAGCACGGCAAGAAGTGGGCCATCAAGCTGTCCTCGCTCCTATGGAGCCTAAGGACAATACCCAGTCGAGCCATAGGATTTAACCCATTCTTCATGGTCTACGGGTCTGAGGCCATCCTCCCCATCGACCTCGAATACGGGTCCCCTCGATTAAAATCCTACAACGAGCAGACGAACGAAGAAGCCCTCGCAAACGCCGTCGACCAACTCGAAGAAGCTCAAAACATGGCCCTCCTCAACTCCGCAAGATACATGCAGAAGCTTCGACGTTACCACGACAAGCATGTGCGCAAAAGGGACCTTCGAGTGGGCGACTCGTTCTACGACGGCGACAGAGCAATAAGGGCCGGCACAAGTTAACTCCATCGTTGTAAGGCCCCTTCATTGTAGCAGAGGTGTTGAAGCCCAAAACCTACAAGCTCACTAATGACAAAGGCAAAATCTTCAACAACGCGTGGAACATCGACCAGCTACATCGCTTCTATCCCTAGTCGATGCCTTCTTCTTACATTTTCGCATAACGGAATGCTTTCGATCACAAGCTTAATTTTCTTATACATATAAGAGGTAGCCTCGACTCTGCTCCCTCAGAGTCGAACCTCCCTCAGGGGCTATAAGGGGAACCCCCTGAAGTCCCCAAAAAATTCGCATAATTTTTCAAAACTCAAAAAGTCTATTTTCTCCCACGCACCTCGATACGTTCTAATACTTAGTCGAAAACGCCATGCGAATGTCCTAAGCGTTGAGGGCTGTCGAGCCAGGAGACCACCTACGCCCTAGGGCTACGGTACCTCCACTCGCTCCCCGACGAGGGGCACGAACATGCGTCGAATTCACTAAGTAAGAGACGTTATCAGGAACGCGAGAAAGAAAAAGACTTAAAAATCATACACTTTCTAAGTCTCGAGGTCCACTCTTCCTCGATATGCCTCGACATGGGTTGATACTAAGTCAAAAATGACACGAGAAGGTCCGAAAGGTCGAGGGAAGTCGGGTCGGGAGACCGCCGACGCCCTAGGTCTACGGCACCTCCACTCACTCCCCCCTTCGAAGGGCACGATCGTGTGACGAAATCGATAAAAGTAGAGACCCGATTAGGCAGTAGAGACAGAAAAGACTTAGAGTACACTTAGACGTATACATACAAATATAAATGTACATTGGCTCGAGGCATCGCGACCTCGAGAACAAAAGCCTACAAGATTTCTTACAAAGGCCTCTTTGCCCAGGTTTGGCTCACAGGCCATCATCCTCAGGAGGCGGAAGCACCTCACGCTCAAAGAGGCTCGCAAGACGACCGCCAGGTTCCTCGGCAGCCTCAACCAACCCCATGAAGACGGCTTCGTTCTCCTCGTCAGTCTTTGAAGGGTCGCTGACGAAGCCGTGGGACACGACCTCCATGTCGTAGATGTAGCCGGAGCCGATGACCGCCATCGCTCGCTTCACGCCGACATGAAGGGCGCCCCGCACCTTCTCCTTAACCACGCGGCCGAGCTTGAATAGCCGGTCAAGGAGAGGGGCCCCATGGACGTCATCTGCGGCCGCTTCGGGACGAGGGACGTCGAGGCTGTCACAGACCATATCGAGCATACCGCCGAGCTTGCCGGTCAGCTTCACCTCAGCCGTGTACGACTTCTGAAGCAGGCCGAGGTCGCGATGAGCCCGAGTCAGCTCCTCCTCCAAGGCTGAAAATAAACAAACGGAGTCAGTAACGCTTAAGAAAGAAGACCAAGGCAGAAAACTCTTCGAGAGAAGAAGGAAGACTCACCGACGACGTGGGTCTCGAGCTTCGTGTGCGTATCTTGCAGAACAAGATACTCATTCGCAAACGCCTCACCAGCGTGGACCATCGATGCATTCTCCTCCTTGAGCTTTTCGAGGGCCTCGCCTGCCGAAATGGCATTCCGCCTTTGCTCTTGCCAGGCTTTGAAAAGCCTGGCGTTTTCGGAGACCGAGACCTCGAGCTCCTTCCGCACCGCTTCGAGGACCGCGCCAACCCTTGCCAGCTCGTCGCTGGCCTCGGACCTCACCTGCTCAAGGGCCCTCCTCGCTTCCTCCTCCACCTTGGCCTCGGCCTCCTTGGCTTGGGCGGCCACCTCTCGGGCCAAGGCGGTCTCGGACTTTGCCTTCTCAAGCTCACTTCGAGCGGCAGCGGCCTCCTCCTTTGCCTTCGTGGCCTCGACTCGAGCAGCCTCGAGCGCTGCTTCTAGCTCAGGGATCTGGTTCCACTTATCCTTGGCGCCGTGGATAAGATAGGACTTGATGTTCGAGCGCTTTCTCAGATCCTAAGAGCAAGAAGAACAAAGGACATCATCGACAAAGAAAACACACCCCGAGTTCCATAACTTCAAAGAAGGATGCTTACCGCGAGGCGCTGGTGAAGGTTGTTGCTGACGAGACCAAGCATTGCCTTCAGTGAGCTCTGAAGGAAAGAACGCTCCTCCTCGACGGCCCTCCAGCACTCGAGCTTCGTGGGGTCATCCACCTCCCATGAGGGAGCGTCGAGACTCGTGGGGTCATGGACGCGGATCGGCTCCGAGCCCCATCGCGAAGTCTCTGCCTCGGAGCACCATCGCGCCGCCTCTGCTTCGGCACCCTCCGCGTCGACGACCGCGCCTGCCGCAGGTCGTTGCTCGGGCACCGCGGGGGGAGACGGACCCTCCCACAGCACGATAGCCAGCAAGCCAGCCTGTGGCTCCTCTCGCTTGACAAAAAGGTCCGCCGGGGCAGACACGGCAACGCTCGCCACCTCGACCGAATCACCCACGGGGGCCCCGCCTGACGGTGCCGCTCCGGCACCCCCGAACTCGACGACCCCCGACCTCGGTGGCGACAGGGGGGCGCGGCGTCTTTCTCCTTCCCTCCATCGACGGAGGCCTCGCCCTCCTCGACCTCGAGGACGATGGGCACCGCCTCCGAAAACCCCAGCCGCGAGTCATCCGAGGGGCCCTCCGGCACACTGCTTCTCGGTGCCTCGATGGCCATCCCGGCTCGAGGGCTCAACGCCGCAGCCACCGCAGGCTCGGTGGCCGCTTCGCCGATAATCGAATTAGCTCCCCGGGCCAACGCCGCGCGTGCGGCCTTGACCCAAGCGACGACCCCCGCGTTCGAAATCGACGGAGGAGTCGAGGCGGCGCTCGTCGCCAAAGGAACCAGGCCCGTAACCGGAGCCGCCGCGCCCGCCATCACCTCCGTCCGAAGGCGCTTGGCCGGAGCGGGCCCCGCCAGTGCCCGCTCGCGCTTGAGTCTGTAAGAAAGGGAAAATTAGATGCGTGGAATCGAGACGCAAAATATGAAACTGCTCCAAGGATAAGAACTTACCCCATCGGGAACCTTCCCGGGGTTCTTGAGGCCCCCGTCGACGGCCGCGTCCCGGCACCCGGAAGGCTTGAGGTCGCTACCGGCGGCGTCATGCCGCGAGGCCCTGCAGCCCCACGAGCGGAGGCTGCCGCCAATGCGACCTAGGCCAGCGCCACCGGCCCGGCCCTAAGGGCCAGGTGAATTTCATGGGGCCCCTCCATGGGCCCCTCAGGACCAGCGACGCCCTGCGTTGAAGGGGCACCAGCTGCAACCCTCCGGGTCGAGAGGTGCTCCTCTTCTCCGCTCCACTCCTCCCCCGATTCCTCAGAGGAGGACCTTCCGATGGGCCCCACCTCTCATCTCCGCTTAGCCGAGCACTGCTCGCCCGCAGAGAGATCGAGGCTATGCATCCGCCTCTTCTTGCCCTCCTCCTCCTTCGTCTTCTTTGCCGACGAGGCACCGAGAAGCCCCGTCGGACAAGCCCTGAAATCTTCCCTAACGAGAGGCAGCGAAAACTCGTAGTCGAGCTCCCCCTACACGTAAAAGCCCAAAAAATGTAAGGTGAAAAGAAACAAAAAGAAGGGCTCGACGAAGTAATACACTCACCAGTTCGGGGCAACTGGGATCTGGCCGCATCGGAAGACGGTTGACATCCTGCGCCGTGAAGGGGCCCGACACCGTGCCTCGAACCCTCTTGGCGACGCTCTCCGGTGTAAGACCCTCGGCAACCATCCGGCTCCCCCGAGCTCCGCTCCAACGAACATTTGGCTCATGCAAAGCGAGCGCCGCATCAGGGGGAGCACCCGTCGATGGTGGAAGGCCGAGGCAACGACCCCGGCAGTCAACCCCTGCCCTCAAAGGGTTGCCAGGGCATCGAGGAGGTCTTCGAGCCTCTCTTGAGGGTCCCGCGCTGGGGCGCCCTAGTTGTGGGGACGCGACTCGATGACGCGCCCCGTGTACTGAGGCAGCAGCCCCTCGCCATTCCTGATGTAGAACCACTTCAAAGGCTAGGCGCCGTGGCTCGAAGTCAGGCCGATAGGGATGAAGGCGTCGGCCTTCCTCATGGTGAAGTTGCAGCACCCAGCCCGCACCAGCCTTCGCACCCCCGGCGACGCGCTCTTGGAGAAGTACTCCGCCCGAAAAAGATGGAGCTAGAGCTCCCAGTGCGCCTCCACCCCGAGGTAACCCTCGCAGACTGTGGTGAAGATGGCGACGTAGGAGATTGCGGTGGGGGAGAGATGCTGCAGCTCGATCCTGTAGTAGTGGGTGAGGGCGCGCATGAACCGGCTCGGCGGGGAACCTAAGCCCAATCGATGGAACTTGACGAAGCTGACCACGTAGCCCTCCGGTGGGTTCGGCTCGCGGTCCCCCTTCGGTGGAATGAGCCATTCGGGCTCGGCCCTATTGGTGATAGGGCGAAGGAGCCCCTCCGCCACTAACCCCTCCAGCTCCTTCCTCGTCACATCCGAGGGGAGCCACACCGTGGGTTGAAGAATCTCCGGTGGCGCCATGGCAAGGCCACGGAGTTCTTCGGTGGACGGACGACCCGGAAGATTTTCTATCTCCACAGGGAGGCGAGCGCAAGGAAGGTAAGCGCAGGGAGGCGAGCGCAAGGAAGGGAAACAAGCGCAGGAAGGCGAATGCGAAAACAGCAGGAAAGCAAGTGAAGAGCAACCGTGCGCGGAGTGCCTCCTTTTATAGGGGCAGAAGACCAATGGACGGCCGACGCTTGCCTGACCAGTAAATCCCCGCATTAAAATGCGCCCAAAGCACTCTCCTCTCGATTCCAATGCGTCATGGACAGGGCTGTTTCGCATTCACCCCCTCGACTGCCATCGACCATGGACACACGTCAAGCATCCGTGAATCAGGTGTCATGCCAGCTCCACCACGACCGCGTCGTTCGGACTCCCGTGATATTACGACCGCGCCGCTTTGAATCTTTTCTTAAAAAATGAGAACTGACAGTCATCCTCCTCGAAATGCGCTTCAAGTATAGGAATCATCCACTACCACGCCGCTCCGGCTTCTGCGTAAAAACGCACGTGTGATGGACAGGAGGAGTTATCCATAGACGGATCTTCCCACGATACGGGATACGGGCCCAGGCCCTTGAAACCTCCAGGGAGCGAAGGCTGGCCCTCGAAAAGGGTTCGACAGCCGCCCTCGAGTACCGGAGTTAGGGGTGACCGAGGGGGGGCCGACGTGAGTCCCTTGCTCGAGAACAAATTCTCGAGGGCCCCTCGGACACATTCAAGGCAAAACTAAGGGACCACGACGGAATCCCCTCGAGGGGAGGCATCAAGCCACCGGACCCGATCGAAAGGGTTTGGCATCCGTGGGACCCACTGTTTTGCTTGAATAAGAGCGCCTCAGGGCCACTAGTCGGCCCCTATCGAACGGGGCACGAGCTCTTACTTGAATTTCCCCATAGTAGCTCACCTGAGACGTTGATGCTCGCCCGAGCATGGGTAGCACAACGCTTCTCCCCCTTCTACCCGATCGAAAGGGTTCGTGAGGGTCGAACGAAAAAGTCAAGCTCACACCTAACCGGCTTCGACGAAAGAAGCTAAGGAGCGGACTCGCAACCAGGTGGCCTCGATGAAAGAGGATCCAACCACCCGGGGGCTCGATCATTTGAGCATGCATCGACCAAACAAAAAATAAAAGACCTCGGGCGAGTATTCTACTCACCCGAGGCCTCGGGGGCTACACCCGAAGGGTGCGCTCGCACACACCCTTCAGAATACGACCAACACTCCGAGTCCATTCAACTGAGCCTCCGTGTAAGTATCAACACTTACACGAAGCCTCGGGGGCTACTGTCGATTATCGAGAAAAGGGGTAACCTAAACCTTCCTTGTTTTCGGTTGAACCCCGAGTTTACCCTCAGAATAATCTCGCGGGACCCTCGAAAAAACACGTGCAAGACCAGACCATACATCCTTGACCCACCGGGGCCCACCGGCAAATACACACTGGGCCGGCCCACAACAGGGTACTTAGCTTCTGCCGCAACCCTCGACAAATCACTGATGACACCAGCCGATGATCACTCGAGGGGGGACCCCGCGTCAAGTGTCGAGGCCCCGGCGGGACGGACGCCTCGATACGACAAGGGTCGAGCCCCCCTCGATCCACCAACTCCAGGTTCGTCCGATAGCGCATTTAATGCAAAACTACCTAACCTCGTCAAATCGTATGGCTATAGTGTCCGCACAGTGGTCCGTACAGCGATCGAATCCTACTTTACCACCCATACTGAGGACGTGCATCGGTCTGCATAGCACTATTACGCCATGCTCAGCGTTGTTAGGCAGCTCGAGGCCCCCTTCGATGAGCTACGCGACAAACAACCGACATCGGATTCCCTAAATTCAATCTTATCTGCTCAACCACTACGCTCGAGGCTACCCCTCGACTGGGCCTCGAGTACGCATCGACGCCCTCCGGTCAACCTATATCGACTTCGAAAGCTGCGCCAACAACTCCCGATGCGACCCCAACAGGAACTCGCACGTCCTCTACAGGGGATCGCGTCTTTCGCCGATCAGCAACCACGTCTCCGAAGGACGCCTGTCAACTCCGAGCCACGCTGCTACAGAACAAGCCATGCTCAGCGCACATCTCTACAGAGGCCTTGAGTTGACCACCACGACCCGCGATGTCACCACCGCGTCATCAAACCAGGATATTTGTACCCCTGTGCCTCCCCTTAGCCTATAAAAGGGGACGCCAGGAGACCCAATAGGGAAGGGGAGGACGGACCCCAGAGAACGATCTCACGAACAACCGAACACACACCTAGGCAGACTCCTAGACTCTGAATAACTCTTTCGCTCTATACTCCCCCCTAGAATTCTCTCCTTCGCTTGTATTCGCCCCTGTACAAGCACTTAGGTGCAGATAATACAAATCTTCTCCCCCCGCTGGACGTAGGGCCTTCTTTGCCCGAACTAGGATAAATCGCTGTGTTCTTCTTGCATCACCATCCGAACGGGTTACACACACATACGTTTACTCATTGGCTTAGGACACCCCCGGGTTCCTCACGCCAACAATTACATTCAAAAGTAGGGTTTTATTATTTCATGTGACAAAACATCCCAGAAACACAATCATCCTACAAAATGTAAACTTGTTTTAGTTGGTGCACATCAAGATTGACTTAAACATGAATGCTTTGCAATGCATATGATGACATGGCATATTTTAGTTAATATAACACCAGAGGTGTTACAGCCCTTCCCCCTTAAAGAAATCTCATCCTGAGATTTAAAGATGTAGGTAGAGTAATGAAAAAGGAAATGTGTCAAGAAAACACACTTCAACTAAATACATAAGGGAAAAGGGGTTTTACAACTCACATTAGACTAGTTACAGCTCATAGAGGGAATTGTAACTTAGAGGGAAGCATAAAACTCTGGAAAATTCTCCAACAGGTAATCTTCCGATTCCCATGTAGCTTCTTCTTCTGAATGTTGATCCCATTGTATCTTGTACCACTTAATGGTTCTGCTTCTAGTGACACGGTCTTTCTGATCTAATACTCAAATTGGATACTCAGAGTAAGTCAAATCTAGTTCAAGTTCAATTCCTCCAACATCAACAATCTTATCTGGCAATCGAAGACACTTTTTGAGTTGTGATACATGGAACACATTATATACAGTCGACAACTGTTCAGGTAGTTTAAGACGATATGATACCTTCCCAATTTGTGCCAAAATCTGAAATGGTCCAATGTAACGAGGTGCTAACTTGCCTTTGACTCCAAATCGAGTAACTCCCTTCATAGGTGACACCTTTAAATACACATAATCTCCCTTATTGAACCACATTGGTTGACGCCTTTTGTCCGTATAACTTTTCTATCGAGACTGTGCCACCTTTAAGTTCTATTGTATCTGCTTAACCTTATCTTCTGTTTCTTTTACAAGATCAACCCCAAAGAATCTCCTTTCTTCGGGTTCTGACTAGTTCAATGGGTTCTACATCTGTGACCATATAGTGCTTCAAATGGTGCCATTCTAATGCTTTCTTGGTAACTATTGTTGTAAGAAAATTCTGCTAAAGGCAAACACTCATCCCATTTTTCTAGAAAATTAAGAACGCAAGCCCTCAACATGTCCTCAAGTATCTGATTCACTCTTTTAGTCTGACCTCCAGTTTGAGGATGGTAGGCTGAACTGTGTAAAAGATCAGTACTTAATGATTCATGTAATTTTTTCTAGAATTTATTGATGAACTGCGTGCCTCGGTCTGACACAATAGTCTTTGGTACACCATGAAGACTGATGATACGTTCAGAATTTAGTTTAGCGTAATACAAGGTTGTATAGGCATTTTGCACTGGACTGAAATGTGCAGATTTTGTGAGTCGATCCACTATGACCCAGATGGAGTCAAAACCTCTGGCTGTCCTAGGTAGACCTACTATAAAATCCATACTGATATCTTCCCACTTCTAAGCTGGAATGGGTAATGGTTGAAGTTCTCCTGCTGATTTCAAATGCATGGCTTTGACTTTCTGACAGGTATCACATTGAGCTAAATACCTAGCAATTTCAATCTTCATCTTAGTCTACCAAAATTTTTATTTTAAATCATGATACATCTTATTACTTCCTGGATGGAAAGAAAACTTTAAAAGATGTGCTTCATCAAGGATCTTTTGACGTAACTCAGGAACTTTTGGTATGACCAGACGATTCTTATACTATAAAACATATGCTTTATCAATTAAGAAGCAAGAAACCTTTTATTTTCTAACTTTCTTTTTGATATGCTTAATTCCCTTATTACTTCTTTGAGCAGCAATAATTTGATCTTTGAGTGTTGACTCAACCATAATATTTGACAAACTTCCTCGCTGTACCATTTCTATTCCCAACTTCTCTATCTCATGACCTATAGAGATATCCAAGGGCTTCACTGTTAGGCAATGACAATGACTTTTTCGGCTAAGTGCATCAGCAACTACATTTACTTTACCAGGATGATAATATATTTCCAAATCATAATCATTGATTAGTTCTAACCACCTTCTTTACCTTATATTTAACTCATCTTGAATAAAAATGTATTTCAAACTCTTATGATCACTATAGATATTACATTTGTTGCCCCACAGATAATGTCACCATATTTTCAATGCATAGACAACAGCTGCTAACTCTAAATCATTTGTTGGATAATGCTCCTCATGTTTCTTCAACTGTCGAGAAGCATAAGCAATAACTCTCCCTTCTTGCATCAACACACATCTAATACCAATACCAGAAGCATCACAATAAACATCAAATGGCTTCTCGATGTTTGGTTGTGCTAAGATTGGAGCAGTGGTCATTAATTTCTTCAATTTCTAAAATGCCTCTTCACATTCAGGTGACCAAACAAACTTAACATCATTCTTTAATAACTCGATTATGGGCTTTGATATTTTTGAGAAATCAGGTATGAAACGACGGTAGTAACCCGCCATTCCCAGAAAACTACGAACTTGATGCACAGTCTTTGGTGGTTCCCAATCAAGTATATCTTGTACCTTGCTAGGATCAACAGCAACACCCTTGTCTGATAAAACATGTCCAAGAAATTTCACTTATTTCAACCAAAACTTGCACTTACTAACTTAGCATATAATTGATTTTCTCTCAAACGTTGTAGAACAATTCTGAGATATTCAGCATGTTCTTCTTCATTCTTGGAATATATCAAAATATCATCAATGAAGACTACTACAAACTTATCAAGTTCTGGCATGAACACTGAGTTCATCAAGTACATAAAATAAGCTGGTGCATTGGTGAGTCCAAAAGACATGACCAAATATTCATACAAACCATACCGAGTGGTAAAGGTAGTCTTTAGAATATCTTCCAGGCGAATCTTGATTTGATGATACCCGGATCGAAGATCAATCTTGGAAAACACCTTTGCCTTCGCCAATTGATCAAAAAGCAGATCATTGCGGGGTAGAGGATACTTATTCTTGATTTTTACCTCATTCAAGGGACGATAATCCACACATAACCTCAAACTTTTATCTTTCTTTTTCGCAAAAATTGCAGGACATCCCCAAGGTGATGAACTAGGTTGAATAAAACCTTTATCCTGTAACTCTTACAATTGAGTCTTAAGCTCTACTAACTCAGGTGGTGCCATCCGATAAGCTCTTCTGGATATTGGAGCAGTACCAGGCTTCAAATCAATCCTAAACTCCACCTTTCTATCAGGAGGTAAACCCGGTAACTCATTAGGAAACACATCAGAAAACTGACAGACCACTGGTATATCCTTGATCTCTTTCACAGAAGTTGCACATACCTTTTCGACAGTCCTCTTAAGTGTCGGGAGTTGGATAAGAAATTGAGATTTGCAATTAGGTATGTTCACTCTCACAGTTCTATTCAGGATGTCTATCACAGCACCATGTCGTTCATCCAATTCATACCTAGGATCACATCTATATCTTGATCCTTTAATATTATCATAGGAAAAAATATACCCTCCCAAACTTACTGGCACATCATGTACCATTTCTTTAGTACACATACGCCACCCAGGCGATTGTATAAAGAATTGTTCTTTTGTCCCCATTGTTGGTATTTCATGTGTCTTAACAAATGTACCATTGATGAATGTATGAGATGCACTAGAATCAAAAAGTAGAATTGTAGAATGATCAGAAACAGGGAACGTACCCATCATGATAGGCTCTCCTTCTAGAATTTCTCCAACTTGAGTGTAAAACACCCTACCAACCTTCTTATCACTCTTTCCCTTCTACACATTCTGGTTAACAGCCCTATTTTGATTCTGTGGTTGTTGTTGTGGTGCAAAAGCTCTGGGAACATAAGAATTATACTGCCTCGAATGCAGGCGGTATTTTGCAAAGTGACCAGGCTTACCACAATTGAAGCATGGGAGATTTTGTGGTTGGAAATTGGGGTTACGAATACCAGGGGCATTCGGCTATCGTGGATAAGAAAGAGCAGCAGCAGGACAGACAATTGTCTGCTGCTAGGCTTGGTATTGTGGTGGACGGTAAGAAGGACGGAAATGGTTCTGGGGATGATAGATTATTTTCTGGCGCTTTTGATTGCCACTAGAAAATCCAAATGCCACTTTTCATGAGATGGTGAACATTGCTATATCTTTTGAAGAAAAGAACCGTCAACATTTAGAGACTAAAAGGAAGAAAAGTGTGACATCTGGATTTTCTGTCATCATCCTCTGAATCTTACTATTCAAACCTCTAAGGAAACATTTCTTCTTTTTGCGGTCAGAACTAACATGGTCAGAGGCATACTAGGACAAGTGATTGAATTTGCCAAAATACTGCATCACTGACATTTCCCCTTGTCGCAAAGAAAGAAACTCTTCAAGTTTGATGACCATAATTCCCTCAGGAATAAAGTGTGCATGAAAAGCTTCACGAAATTCATTCCAGGTAAATCGATGACCTTTTGGTTGTGCAGCAACAAAATTTATCCACCAAGCCCCTACAGTACCTCTCAGTTGCTGGGCTGTAAACATGGGCTTCTGGTATTCGGTGCACTCAATTAGCCCAAACTTCTGCTCCATAGTGCGGAGCCAATCATCTGCCTCCATTGGTTCATCTATTCGGGTAAAAACTGGAGGACGTGTGTTTGTAAAATCCACATACGTGGTCTCATTCCTATTATTTCGACCACGATTCCCTTGATGTGTATTTTGATTCTGATTCTGGGCCATCATGGTGGTTGCATTGACTAAGGCCGCAACGACATCGGCCAGGGTTGGTGGAACTGGTGGAGGATTCAGAACATCACCTCCATCATGAGATGGACCAGCAACAACACGGGATCGAGTGTGAGCAGGAATCTGTTGATAAACAAACTATACTTTATTCACAAAACTTTACAGAATTTCATAAGCGGATATTACAAATGTGCAACACACTTATGATATATTATTTTTGTTACAAAAGTCTGCACTTCGGCAAGACTTCCCATCCCTTCTAGAGTTTAGAAAACAAGGAAAGGATATGTTACACAACCCACCATTCCAACTCCTTACTCATCCTCTCACTATCATCCACAGGAACTACATCCTCCTCTTCTTCCTCCTCCTCGGGATCCTCTTCCTCTTCAGGTTCTTCCTCTACTATCTTAGGATCTTCCTCTTCCATAGGATCCTCCTCATTCTCACTTTCTGCATCTATAAGATTTTCTTCTTCCTCATCAATGACATCCTCATCGCCGGGCACTACTTCCTCAGGATCTTCTTCTTCTTTGTCCGGACCCATTACAAGACCGAGATCATTTTGTGCTGTCTGTCGTTGGTATTCAGGATCCAACAGGTTGTTCAGCCTTTGATTCTCATCATCAGCTTCATCGGCATAGTCCTCCAACTCTTCCACGTATTCCTCAAGTTCATGGACATGCTCATTTGCTGCGTCTTCTTGTGCCCAAGCATCATTCCTTTGGTGCTTCATATGCCTCCGGGATCGCCTCAACTGAGTAATTTCAGCGGCCTCTTCGATCCTATCCACTTCTGCTCTTTCCAGTTCTACTCTAAGTCTGGCTATTTCAGCCTGTGGATCTGGATTGGGATTGTTACTTCTTTTGCCAATCTCGTATCTGGGAGCTAGTTGATGTCGAGGTACTTCCTTTGGTGCAGTGCTCTTACGAAGAGTCTACTTGGTAAGGGTCATCCTGAAGAAAGATAGGTCATAAGAGATAAGGATAGATAGGTAGGACTCTGAAGGTTAGCATAAAAAGGATTGATACTACTTAACCCAAACCACCTCAAAGGGGAAGGTTATTAAAACAGGTTAATTAAACATGATGCATGAACGAGCTTACGATCTAAGCATAAAAGAAGTTGAAATAACACATATATAAAGGTAACCTTTATAAAATAGGG
This sequence comes from Bothriochloa decipiens, assembly GCA_023333625.1. Taxonomy (NCBI): domain Eukaryota; kingdom Viridiplantae; phylum Streptophyta; class Magnoliopsida; order Poales; family Poaceae; genus Bothriochloa; species Bothriochloa decipiens. The sequence continues at coordinate 13,568 of JALGXP010000749.1, forward strand.
CAATTTAATATGCTATTCCACCACCACACTTTGGAAATAAGAATAAGGGTCGATAGAAAGAATCATAGAAAAGGAATTAAGCAATTTGGACCTAAAATAGTTAAGTTAAAATTATTTGACTCAAAACTTTTGAAGTTTTCACAAAGAATACTACAACATCTCTTTTTAATAACGATCCGGCTCTGATATCAGCTGTGGCAGAACCTCCTAAATCATATGGCCCACATGCATCATTATTATCTAAACAGACTCCTAATAATCATGAATGTGTGCCATGAGACTTAAAAGGTCTGTCGGGTAAATCCCGAATCATCCACGATTCTCCGAGAAGGATCAATCATTACAAAGAGACATTGCAATAGTACAACAGTTTTATACAAGTAAGATATATCAGAGTAAAATAGCGGAAGGATTACAATAACATAAATTTACAAACCATTTAGTTCAAAACTTACAAACCACAAGTTTGATTATTACAAACCATAGTAGTAGTGGAGTAGCGATAGATAACTTTATTACAATACCAGGCGATAAGCTCTGCCCAAGAGCCAAATATCCTACTCGTCATCACTTTTCGTAGCGACTGTCATGCAGCAGGATGCGAAGCACTCCTGCCCATGAAACTCACCTGCAACAAGGGTTCAACAAACCCTGAGTACAAAAGTACACAACAAGACTAACCCGATGAAAAAGAGGGGTGAAGACTCAGAAATGCAGGCTAGAGGGACAAGGTAAGGCTTGCAAAAGATAAGAATTTTTGCAGAAAAGCTCGACAGAAAGTAAAGTTATCTTGCTCTAGATCAAGATTACCAACCAACTTCATTCTTAAACCTTAAGTATTATTCAAGTTGTTATTACGATGATGAACAATGATCGAGTCTTCTTCTCTTAGAAGCAATGGCGATTTGAATCTATTTTCATACCCAGCTGGGACCTAGATTGTCGATACCCTGGAAACAGGTATCCCAGACCCCTTGCTTAACAAACTAAAGCCCCGCAAAATCAGCATCGTGAACCCTCCGATAATCTCCCGCGCTCACGTACGAAGGCCCAAAGGCTGAGATATATCGGACCGGCCCGCGAACGAACAACGGCGGCCCGAAACAAACGCTCGCTCGAGAGGATACCGAACGGACAGGTACTGTATACGCGAGGGTACGATTCGACCTACCCCTCGAGGACGGAACTTCGTCCAGCGAACGAGCCCCCCCCTCGAGGACGGAACTTCGCCTGGGCGAATGGGCGGCCCTCGAGGGCAGCGCACCCCTCGGCCACCAACTCCCCCGTACGAATCCGCGCGCATTTAATGCGATCTATCTACCCCCGCCTAACCGCATGGCCACAGTTACGGTAACAGTCACAGGCGTGGCGGTCAAATCTACTTTTACTGCCCATGCCCCGGAATCCCGCAAGTCATATTGCGCTGTTGCGCCATACCGAGCGCTGTGCCACGACCCGCACCACCTCGAGGCATACAAACTAACCTGTTTACCGTGTTTTCCGGGATTCGATCTTATCCAGCGAAGCTCGACCACCTCGGCACGACCCCCTCGGCTCCGGCCAGGACCCTCGACCGTCACCCCTCGACTTCACCGAGCGTACCCTCGAGCTAAACTTCAACAACTCCCGATGCGACGGATGCAGGACCTCCCATACCGGCGTACATCGCTACAGCAGCATCGACATGATCGGCCTCAACGTCATACGTCATCAGCGTCATGTAAACTCGAAATACATGTACACCTGCGCCCCTCCTTCGTCTATAAAAGGAGGCGCCAGGGCGTTCGAGAGAGAGGACTGGGACCGGACTCAGACATAGAGGATCTGGAGCATAGAAACATTAAGTCCCAAGATCACTGAACGACACCATGAGCCTGTGGAGGTCGAGAGCAAGGCGCCCGCACGCCCCAACTCCGCCTTTCACTCCTCACACCAGCTTGTATTTTCCCCTGTACTAGCACTTCGGTGCAAGATAACACGAATCATCCTCCCCCCCGCTGGACGTAGGGCCTTCTTTGCCCGAACCAGGATAAATCGTCGTGTCATTCTTGCATCACCCACCGGATTAGGGAGCACGCGGACACGATATTACTCGTTGGTGTTAGCCCCTCGAGGGTCAGAACACCGACATAGATCTTGATATGCATGAGGCTCCAACCAAAATGCATACCAGACCAAAGATATACCGGGATAACAACCGCAGCCATATATCACCACATGATACATGTGAGCACTCAGACCCAGTGTACCGATATACATGGGAACTTAAACCCATGGTATACCACACTATGACATATATGGGGACTCTGGCCCCACTATATATCACTCCATGACATACCTGGGCTCCAATCCTTAGTATGTCACTTCATGCACATGGATTTCTAGTTCTCGATATCACCAGATCACCATCGACACGGGACCTAGGGCATCAACAGATGAAAACACTACAGAGGGATTCCATTTCCAATGCAAATTACCCGTCCGAACTCGATTTATTAACTATTATCATGATTCTGACAAGAAAAGACATCCTCATCTTTTTCATTCTTTTCTTTTTTTAAAACCTACTAATTAAGCAGGGCTAAGCATTACTACGCATTTTCTAATTAACAGGTAACAAGGAATATGGAAGTAAGACAGGTAATGCAGTTGGTGGGTTATCACTCAACTCCTATTACTTAATGCAACATAACATAACTAAAACGATAAAGCTTTTATAAAATAAGGGTAGGGTTTGAAATGCATCCGAGGCTTGCCTTGGTATTCGGGGTAGACAGTCTCGAGCCCTGGATCAACTCCCGATTCCTGAATCTGCTCTTCCTTGGGATCTGGTGCGACAATGTTAAACTCTCCATCAACGAAAACTATATGATAAAATGATATGCTCGATGGATGCATGACCAGATTAAGGGCTTGAGTATAACTTTCCTTCATGATAAAGTTGAAAGCCAACAAAACTTAATTACTAAGTTTATTAGGGTTAACTACGTCATTAAAGAAGTTCATTAAACACATAAAATAACATTAATTAAACCCTAATGACATGATCCAGGTAAGCGTAAACAATTAATTAAAGTGCCAAAGATCATTAAGGTTAATGACCCAAGGTCATCAATCAATCCTAAAGTCAAACAAATCCTATAATGATTAAACATGATTAAAGGGATTAATTAATTATTTTAAAGCATAAAGTAAAGGCATAAAAATTAAAATTGTCTAATTGAGCTCAAAATTTTATTTTAAAAAGCTCTTGGCCTAATTAGATGGCAAAATAAATTTTAGAAATAAAAGCCCATTATTTTATTTATTAAAAATCATAGAAAATGTATTTTTCAATTAAAAGAGCTAATTTTAAATTATGCAAAAAATACTCAAAATTGGTATTTTATATTTTTTCTAGGTAGATGACATCTTAAAGAGCATACACAAAAATTTTTAGAATTTTTGGAGCTATACGTGAATTACTATGATTTTTCAAAGAAAATAGCATTTAAATCATTTTTTGAAAATAGAAAAAGAAAATGGAACAGTGTCTCCGCGCTGACCGACGGCCCGCTGGCGATTGACCGGCGATTTCTCACCGGCGGCGAGGTCTCCGGCCACGGGGTTGGCACCTACACGATCACCTCGACACGGCGAGCAAGCTGAGCTAGCTAATCTGGCGGCGGAGCGACGGCGATACCTACGCCGGCGGTCATGGCGGCACGGCGGAGCTCCGAAGCGGCGGCTCGGCTCACCAGAGCTATTTCCGAGGACGGCGAGTGCACGGGCACACGCAGGGTACTCGGGCGAACGCGATGTGCAGCAAAATGAAGCTATTCCCAGCCCCCAGCCACGACGGCTACGCGCGTGGCGGCGCTGGCAAGGTCGTGCCGACGGCGAGCTACGGCGGCCGGCCACTACGGTGCAAAACAGGTGAAAATGAAGGCATGGAGGGGCGCAGGAGCTCACCACGGGCACGGTGCGCACGTTGGTTGACTAGAAGACGGTCGGAGGCGAGCTGCGGTCGACGGCGCTGATGGCGGCGGCGGTGCTCCGATGGCAAGAACGGCGTCACAGTGGTTTCTATGCACCGACGAACGAATCAAAGTGCGCATGAGGAGCAGGATTACATGGAGAACATGATAGTGGGGTTTGAGAAGATAAATAACCGACCTCGGCGGTGGCGGACGGTCGCGATTTCACGGCGGCGTTGCTGCCGGCCGCGAGGAAGAAGGTGGCGGCCTGGGTGATTCGGGCAGCGAAAGGCGATGCGAGCTGGCTCAAGCGAAGCGCAAGGGCATTACGGAGCTACTGGCGAGAGCAATCGAGCGACGATGGAGCGACGGCGGCGAATTTTTACGGCGGAGGACGGTCGTCGGTGGTGGAGGCAGGAGAGGAAAGAAGGGAAACGACGGTGGCCGACCTTCATTTATAGTGCAGGGGCGAGGAATGGGCGGCCGACACGTAGGCGGCGATCCTTTGAGCGGGAGGCGTGAGCTGGCGGCCGTGGCAAGCCGATATGGCGAGGGAGGCCACGGCGACGCCGGCGACAGTGAGGGAGCAAGATGAAGATGACGTCACCATCTACTGTAGCTGCTGAGGTCATTTTGGAAATTTGTAAATTACTCCCAAAAATATATAGGGACTTGAAAATCACCAAAAATAGAATTTGCATAACTTTTCAAGAGATACACTTTTCATTTAACTAGAATTTTGAAATTCTGCCTACTTTTTGAAATATGAATTCAAATTCAAAAAAGGAATAAAACCCTAGAAACAAATATTTAAAATTACTTTTGATTTTTCAATAAAACATGAGAATCTCCAAAACTATGAAATACTCAACTTTTCAAACCAAACATTTTTAATATACAAAGTTTTCTCAGATAATGCATAATTTTTGAATTATGGTTTTAAAATCAAAAGGGGACAATTGCTGGAAAACTGTATTTTAAAATTCATTTGAAATTCTTTTTGGAAACTTGAAAACTTTGAATACCAACTTTGTAGATATTATCAAGATCTACAAACTATCTTTTTAGAGTATCTCCAAATTCTATATAGATTTTGAATTATACAAAAGAGGATTAATCAAGCTTTTGAAATAAAGGATTTTTTAAACCAAATTCAGACTCGATTTGGTTTCTAATTTAATTGGTTGGTTATTAGTGATCACAAATATCATCCAAGGACATTTTTAGGTCAATGACCCAATGACACCCTTGGTTGACCAAGTTGACTTTTGAAAAATATTTTTCTAGCTTTTCAATTTGAATTTAAATTTGAATTTCAAGACTCGGGAATAAGCTTTAAAATCCAAATTCAACCTCAATATGGAAATGATTTTTAAGGATTGAACTTAGATTTATACACTATGCTTGACACTAGTGTAAATACAGTTTACACCTCAAGTACATAGAATATAAACTAAGTAGTTTAGATTACATTCAAAAGTAGGGTTTTATTATTTCATGTGACAAAACATCCTAGAAACACAATCATCCTATGAAATGTAAACTTGTTTTAGTTGGTGCACATCAAGATTGACTTAAACATAAATGCTTTGCAATGCATATGATGACATGGCATGTTTTAGTTAATATAACACCAGAGGTGTTACGTTGTCCCACGCTGTATTTTGTTTCGACAGCCCACCTGCGCGGCCTGAATTTGGCCTAACTCTTTGCATCATATGCAGAGGTATGGACACTGCTCGGGAATGCCAGCCAAACTCTACGGGCTACGACCGGTCTAGACACATGCAGATTGCAGATGCAATGCAGCAAACACCAGTGCGTCCTAATTTTTGCTCGCTGCATATTCTCCTTTTCCGAGGGTGGTGCAGCACAGATTGTATTGATCCGATCCGGTGCCTGCCGCCAACACGGACTCCTTTTTCGATCGGCATGGCTCACAGGATCAGCGCTCTATTTAGGAGAAAGAGGTTGGTCGAAGTCGGTGAAGATCTGGAGATCATGGCCGGTTACTCTTTATCGACGACCAGCACCAAATGGATGGAGGGACCCCTAAACAGAAGCTCTCGAGACTTCTCCTTTCCTCCAGGCGACGCGGAGACGACCCGGAGGTGAACTCCCGCGAGGCCGTCCCGTCGGCCGCCGTCGTCGCCGGCCTTGAGCCCGGGGCGGCGGTGGTGGGCGTTAGCGTAGGTCCAGGCGCGTAAGCTGTTCCCTTTCTTTCCATCCTATTCTCTCCCACCCGAGTTCTAGGCTGAAGTCCATCTCTTCTGGTCCGGTGCCATTGATCTGACCTTTGCTGTTGGATTCACGCTGGTCATCGGATTTATAAAGGGTGGCCTCAGATCTATTGCTAGGGTGGTTTAGTGTAGTTTAAACTTCTAGTTTTAGCTAGAATAGGGTTTTCCCTTTTGGGTTTGTTTCTCCCGATGGTCCTAGTGCCATTCGGTTCTTTTCCGATGGTCATGGTGATCCTCGGTGCTTTTGTCCCTCCAAGACGTCTCTGGCGATCTTGTGAGGTTGCTTGTACTAGCTCTTATGTATGGGCTGGTTCTCCATCCCCCATTTTGGGGTCTTCGGTGTTCGTCGATCCGGGTCTGCCACGGTGGCGACAGGCGACGGATTCCGACTTGGCGACGAGGAATTGGCCGCTGGCTTTATGCCGAGACGTTCAACGATTCAAGTGTACGGCTGCTTGCTGGCCGTGCCACTCCTGGCCTTCAAAAATGATGATGTTGTCCCGTCTGTTAGTTCGGGTATCGGCTTCGAGCTACTTACTTGGAGGTCCATGGTAGATTTACGAGAAGCGTTGGAGCTAGATGACAACATCGAGGACCATTAGTGGATTGTTCTTGAATGGGCTTCAATGTATTTTTT
>JALGXP010000750.1:0-20398 GCA_023333625.1 Bothriochloa decipiens
ATGGGGGCTCGACCTCGTTGGTCCCCTCAAAAGGACAACTGGAGGCTTCACCCACCTGCTCGTTGCCATCGACAAGTTTACCAAGTGGATCAAGGCCCGGCCTATCAGCAATATCCGCTCCGAGCGGGCGGTCGAGTTCTTCACCGACATCATTTATCGCTTCGGAGTCCCGAACGTCATCATCACTGACAACGGCACACAGTTCACTGGCAAGAAGTTTTTGGATTTCTGCGATCGCCATCACATCCGCGTGAACTGGTCCACGGTTGCTCATCCTCGAACTAATGGCCAGGTCGAGCGCGCCAATGGCATGATTTTGCAGGGGCTCAAGCCGAGAATCTTCAACCGCCTTAACAAGCACGGCAAGAAGTGGGCCATCAAGCTGTCCTCGCTCCTATGGAGCCTAAGGACAATACCCAGTCGAGCCATAGGATTTAACCCATTCTTCATGGTCTACGGGTCTGAGGCCATCCTCCCCATCGACCTCGAATACGGGTCCCCTCGATTAAAATCCTACAACGAGCAGACGAACGAAGAAGCCCTCGCAAACGCCGTCGACCAACTCGAAGAAGCTCAAAACATGGCCCTCCTCAACTCCGCAAGATACATGCAGAAGCTTCGACGTTACCACGACAAGCATGTGCGCAAAAGGGACCTTCGAGTGGGCGACTCGTTCTACGACGGCGACAGAGCAATAAGGGCCGGCACAAGTTAACTCCATCGTTGTAAGGCCCCTTCATTGTAGCAGAGGTGTTGAAGCCCAAAACCTACAAGCTCACTAATGACAAAGGCAAAATCTTCAACAACGCGTGGAACATCGACCAGCTACATCGCTTCTATCCCTAGTCGATGCCTTCTTCTTACATTTTCGCATAACGGAATGCTTTCGATCACAAGCTTAATTTTCTTATACATATAAGAGGTAGCCTCGACTCTGCTCCCTCAGAGTCGAACCTCCCTCAGGGGCTATAAGGGGAACCCCCTGAAGTCCCCAAAAAATTCGCATAATTTTTCAAAACTCAAAAAGTCTATTTTCTCCCACGCACCTCGATACGTTCTAATACTTAGTCGAAAACGCCATGCGAATGTCCTAAGCGTTGAGGGCTGTCGAGCCAGGAGACCACCTACGCCCTAGGGCTACGGTACCTCCACTCGCTCCCCGACGAGGGGCACGAACATGCGTCGAATTCACTAAGTAAGAGACGTTATCAGGAACGCGAGAAAGAAAAAGACTTAAAAATCATACACTTTCTAAGTCTCGAGGTCCACTCTTCCTCGATATGCCTCGACATGGGTTGATACTAAGTCAAAAATGACACGAGAAGGTCCGAAAGGTCGAGGGAAGTCGGGTCGGGAGACCGCCGACGCCCTAGGTCTACGGCACCTCCACTCACTCCCCCCTTCGAAGGGCACGATCGTGTGACGAAATCGATAAAAGTAGAGACCCGATTAGGCAGTAGAGACAGAAAAGACTTAGAGTACACTTAGACGTATACATACAAATATAAATGTACATTGGCTCGAGGCATCGCGACCTCGAGAACAAAAGCCTACAAGATTTCTTACAAAGGCCTCTTTGCCCAGGTTTGGCTCACAGGCCATCATCCTCAGGAGGCGGAAGCACCTCACGCTCAAAGAGGCTCGCAAGACGACCGCCAGGTTCCTCGGCAGCCTCAACCAACCCCATGAAGACGGCTTCGTTCTCCTCGTCAGTCTTTGAAGGGTCGCTGACGAAGCCGTGGGACACGACCTCCATGTCGTAGATGTAGCCGGAGCCGATGACCGCCATCGCTCGCTTCACGCCGACATGAAGGGCGCCCCGCACCTTCTCCTTAACCACGCGGCCGAGCTTGAATAGCCGGTCAAGGAGAGGGGCCCCATGGACGTCATCTGCGGCCGCTTCGGGACGAGGGACGTCGAGGCTGTCACAGACCATATCGAGCATACCGCCGAGCTTGCCGGTCAGCTTCACCTCAGCCGTGTACGACTTCTGAAGCAGGCCGAGGTCGCGATGAGCCCGAGTCAGCTCCTCCTCCAAGGCTGAAAATAAACAAACGGAGTCAGTAACGCTTAAGAAAGAAGACCAAGGCAGAAAACTCTTCGAGAGAAGAAGGAAGACTCACCGACGACGTGGGTCTCGAGCTTCGTGTGCGTATCTTGCAGAACAAGATACTCATTCGCAAACGCCTCACCAGCGTGGACCATCGATGCATTCTCCTCCTTGAGCTTTTCGAGGGCCTCGCCTGCCGAAATGGCATTCCGCCTTTGCTCTTGCCAGGCTTTGAAAAGCCTGGCGTTTTCGGAGACCGAGACCTCGAGCTCCTTCCGCACCGCTTCGAGGACCGCGCCAACCCTTGCCAGCTCGTCGCTGGCCTCGGACCTCACCTGCTCAAGGGCCCTCCTCGCTTCCTCCTCCACCTTGGCCTCGGCCTCCTTGGCTTGGGCGGCCACCTCTCGGGCCAAGGCGGTCTCGGACTTTGCCTTCTCAAGCTCACTTCGAGCGGCAGCGGCCTCCTCCTTTGCCTTCGTGGCCTCGACTCGAGCAGCCTCGAGCGCTGCTTCTAGCTCAGGGATCTGGTTCCACTTATCCTTGGCGCCGTGGATAAGATAGGACTTGATGTTCGAGCGCTTTCTCAGATCCTAAGAGCAAGAAGAACAAAGGACATCATCGACAAAGAAAACACACCCCGAGTTCCATAACTTCAAAGAAGGATGCTTACCGCGAGGCGCTGGTGAAGGTTGTTGCTGACGAGACCAAGCATTGCCTTCAGTGAGCTCTGAAGGAAAGAACGCTCCTCCTCGACGGCCCTCCAGCACTCGAGCTTCGTGGGGTCATCCACCTCCCATGAGGGAGCGTCGAGACTCGTGGGGTCATGGACGCGGATCGGCTCCGAGCCCCATCGCGAAGTCTCTGCCTCGGAGCACCATCGCGCCGCCTCTGCTTCGGCACCCTCCGCGTCGACGACCGCGCCTGCCGCAGGTCGTTGCTCGGGCACCGCGGGGGGAGACGGACCCTCCCACAGCACGATAGCCAGCAAGCCAGCCTGTGGCTCCTCTCGCTTGACAAAAAGGTCCGCCGGGGCAGACACGGCAACGCTCGCCACCTCGACCGAATCACCCACGGGGGCCCCGCCTGACGGTGCCGCTCCGGCACCCCCGAACTCGACGACCCCCGACCTCGGTGGCGACAGGGGGGCGCGGCGTCTTTCTCCTTCCCTCCATCGACGGAGGCCTCGCCCTCCTCGACCTCGAGGACGATGGGCACCGCCTCCGAAAACCCCAGCCGCGAGTCATCCGAGGGGCCCTCCGGCACACTGCTTCTCGGTGCCTCGATGGCCATCCCGGCTCGAGGGCTCAACGCCGCAGCCACCGCAGGCTCGGTGGCCGCTTCGCCGATAATCGAATTAGCTCCCCGGGCCAACGCCGCGCGTGCGGCCTTGACCCAAGCGACGACCCCCGCGTTCGAAATCGACGGAGGAGTCGAGGCGGCGCTCGTCGCCAAAGGAACCAGGCCCGTAACCGGAGCCGCCGCGCCCGCCATCACCTCCGTCCGAAGGCGCTTGGCCGGAGCGGGCCCCGCCAGTGCCCGCTCGCGCTTGAGTCTGTAAGAAAGGGAAAATTAGATGCGTGGAATCGAGACGCAAAATATGAAACTGCTCCAAGGATAAGAACTTACCCCATCGGGAACCTTCCCGGGGTTCTTGAGGCCCCCGTCGACGGCCGCGTCCCGGCACCCGGAAGGCTTGAGGTCGCTACCGGCGGCGTCATGCCGCGAGGCCCTGCAGCCCCACGAGCGGAGGCTGCCGCCAATGCGACCTAGGCCAGCGCCACCGGCCCGGCCCTAAGGGCCAGGTGAATTTCATGGGGCCCCTCCATGGGCCCCTCAGGACCAGCGACGCCCTGCGTTGAAGGGGCACCAGCTGCAACCCTCCGGGTCGAGAGGTGCTCCTCTTCTCCGCTCCACTCCTCCCCCGATTCCTCAGAGGAGGACCTTCCGATGGGCCCCACCTCTCATCTCCGCTTAGCCGAGCACTGCTCGCCCGCAGAGAGATCGAGGCTATGCATCCGCCTCTTCTTGCCCTCCTCCTCCTTCGTCTTCTTTGCCGACGAGGCACCGAGAAGCCCCGTCGGACAAGCCCTGAAATCTTCCCTAACGAGAGGCAGCGAAAACTCGTAGTCGAGCTCCCCCTACACGTAAAAGCCCAAAAAATGTAAGGTGAAAAGAAACAAAAAGAAGGGCTCGACGAAGTAATACACTCACCAGTTCGGGGCAACTGGGATCTGGCCGCATCGGAAGACGGTTGACATCCTGCGCCGTGAAGGGGCCCGACACCGTGCCTCGAACCCTCTTGGCGACGCTCTCCGGTGTAAGACCCTCGGCAACCATCCGGCTCCCCCGAGCTCCGCTCCAACGAACATTTGGCTCATGCAAAGCGAGCGCCGCATCAGGGGGAGCACCCGTCGATGGTGGAAGGCCGAGGCAACGACCCCGGCAGTCAACCCCTGCCCTCAAAGGGTTGCCAGGGCATCGAGGAGGTCTTCGAGCCTCTCTTGAGGGTCCCGCGCTGGGGCGCCCTAGTTGTGGGGACGCGACTCGATGACGCGCCCCGTGTACTGAGGCAGCAGCCCCTCGCCATTCCTGATGTAGAACCACTTCAAAGGCTAGGCGCCGTGGCTCGAAGTCAGGCCGATAGGGATGAAGGCGTCGGCCTTCCTCATGGTGAAGTTGCAGCACCCAGCCCGCACCAGCCTTCGCACCCCCGGCGACGCGCTCTTGGAGAAGTACTCCGCCCGAAAAAGATGGAGCTAGAGCTCCCAGTGCGCCTCCACCCCGAGGTAACCCTCGCAGACTGTGGTGAAGATGGCGACGTAGGAGATTGCGGTGGGGGAGAGATGCTGCAGCTCGATCCTGTAGTAGTGGGTGAGGGCGCGCATGAACCGGCTCGGCGGGGAACCTAAGCCCAATCGATGGAACTTGACGAAGCTGACCACGTAGCCCTCCGGTGGGTTCGGCTCGCGGTCCCCCTTCGGTGGAATGAGCCATTCGGGCTCGGCCCTATTGGTGATAGGGCGAAGGAGCCCCTCCGCCACTAACCCCTCCAGCTCCTTCCTCGTCACATCCGAGGGGAGCCACACCGTGGGTTGAAGAATCTCCGGTGGCGCCATGGCAAGGCCACGGAGTTCTTCGGTGGACGGACGACCCGGAAGATTTTCTATCTCCACAGGGAGGCGAGCGCAAGGAAGGTAAGCGCAGGGAGGCGAGCGCAAGGAAGGGAAACAAGCGCAGGAAGGCGAATGCGAAAACAGCAGGAAAGCAAGTGAAGAGCAACCGTGCGCGGAGTGCCTCCTTTTATAGGGGCAGAAGACCAATGGACGGCCGACGCTTGCCTGACCAGTAAATCCCCGCATTAAAATGCGCCCAAAGCACTCTCCTCTCGATTCCAATGCGTCATGGACAGGGCTGTTTCGCATTCACCCCCTCGACTGCCATCGACCATGGACACACGTCAAGCATCCGTGAATCAGGTGTCATGCCAGCTCCACCACGACCGCGTCGTTCGGACTCCCGTGATATTACGACCGCGCCGCTTTGAATCTTTTCTTAAAAAATGAGAACTGACAGTCATCCTCCTCGAAATGCGCTTCAAGTATAGGAATCATCCACTACCACGCCGCTCCGGCTTCTGCGTAAAAACGCACGTGTGATGGACAGGAGGAGTTATCCATAGACGGATCTTCCCACGATACGGGATACGGGCCCAGGCCCTTGAAACCTCCAGGGAGCGAAGGCTGGCCCTCGAAAAGGGTTCGACAGCCGCCCTCGAGTACCGGAGTTAGGGGTGACCGAGGGGGGCCGACGTGAGTCCCTTGCTCGAGAACAAATTCTCGAGGGCCCCTCGGACACATTCAAGGCAAAACTAAGGGACCACGACGGAATCCCCTCGAGGGGAGGCATCAAGCCACCGGACCCGATCGAAAGGGTTTGGCATCCGTGGGACCCACTGTTTTGCTTGAATAAGAGCGCCTCAGGGCCACTAGTCGGCCCCTATCGAACGGGGCACGAGCTCTTACTTGAATTTCCCCATAGTAGCTCACCTGAGACGTTGATGCTCGCCCGAGCATGGGTAGCACAACGCTTCTCCCCCTTCTACCCGATCGAAAGGGTTCGTGAGGGTCGAACGAAAAAGTCAAGCTCACACCTAACCGGCTTCGACGAAAGAAGCTAAGGAGCGGACTCGCAACCAGGTGGCCTCGATGAAAGAGGATCCAACCACCCGGGGGCTCGATCATTTGAGCATGCATCGACCAAACAAAAAATAAAAGACCTCGGGCGAGTATTCTACTCACCCGAGGCCTCGGGGGCTACACCCGAAGGGTGCGCTCGCACACACCCTTCAGAATACGACCAACACTCCGAGTCCATTCAACTGAGCCTCCGTGTAAGTATCAACACTTACACGAAGCCTCGGGGGCTACTGTCGATTATCGAGAAAAGGGGTAACCTAAACCTTCCTTGTTTTCGGTTGAACCCCGAGTTTACCCTCAGAATAATCTCGCGGGACCCTCGAAAAAACACGTGCAAGACCAGACCATACATCCTTGACCCACCGGGGCCCACCGGCAAATACACACTGGGCCGGCCCACAACAGGGTACTTAGCTTCTGCCGCAACCCTCGACAAATCACTGATGACACCAGCCGATGATCACTCGAGGGGGGACCCCGCGTCAAGTGTCGAGGCCCCGGCGGGACGGACGCCTCGATACGACAAGGGTCGAGCCCCCCTCGATCCACCAACTCCAGGTTCGTCCGATAGCGCATTTAATGCAAAACTACCTAACCTCGTCAAATCGTATGGCTATAGTGTCCGCACAGTGGTCCGTACAGCGATCGAATCCTACTTTACCACCCATACTGAGGACGTGCATCGGTCTGCATAGCACTATTACGCCATGCTCAGCGTTGTTAGGCAGCTCGAGGCCCCCTTCGATGAGCTACGCGACAAACAACCGACATCGGATTCCCTAAATTCAATCTTATCTGCTCAACCACTACGCTCGAGGCTACCCCTCGACTGGGCCTCGAGTACGCATCGACGCCCTCCGGTCAACCTATATCGACTTCGAAAGCTGCGCCAACAACTCCCGATGCGACCCCAACAGGAACTCGCACGTCCTCTACAGGGGATCGCGTCTTTCGCCGATCAGCAACCACGTCTCCGAAGGACGCCTGTCAACTCCGAGCCACGCTGCTACAGAACAAGCCATGCTCAGCGCACATCTCTACAGAGGCCTTGAGTTGACCACCACGACCCGCGATGTCACCACCGCGTCATCAAACCAGGATATTTGTACCCCTGTGCCTCCCCTTAGCCTATAAAAGGGGACGCCAGGAGACCCAATAGGGAAGGGGAGGACGGACCCCAGAGAACGATCTCACGAACAACCGAACACACACCTAGGCAGACTCCTAGACTCTGAATAACTCTTTCGCTCTATACTCCCCCCTAGAATTCTCTCCTTCGCTTGTATTCGCCCCTGTACAAGCACTTAGGTGCAGATAATACAAATCTTCTCCCCCCGCTGGACGTAGGGCCTTCTTTGCCCGAACTAGGATAAATCGCTGTGTTCTTCTTGCATCACCATCCGAACGGGTTACACACACATACGTTTACTCATTGGCTTAGGACACCCCCGGGTTCCTCACGCCAACAATTACATTCAAAAGTAGGGTTTTATTATTTCATGTGACAAAACATCCCAGAAACACAATCATCCTACAAAATGTAAACTTGTTTTAGTTGGTGCACATCAAGATTGACTTAAACATGAATGCTTTGCAATGCATATGATGACATGGCATATTTTAGTTAATATAACACCAGAGGTGTTACAGCCCTTCCCCCTTAAAGAAATCTCATCCTGAGATTTAAAGATGTAGGTAGAGTAATGAAAAAGGAAATGTGTCAAGAAAACACACTTCAACTAAATACATAAGGGAAAAGGGGTTTTACAACTCACATTAGACTAGTTACAGCTCATAGAGGGAATTGTAACTTAGAGGGAAGCATAAAACTCTGGAAAATTCTCCAACAGGTAATCTTCCGATTCCCATGTAGCTTCTTCTTCTGAATGTTGATCCCATTGTATCTTGTACCACTTAATGGTTCTGCTTCTAGTGACACGGTCTTTCTGATCTAATACTCAAATTGGATACTCAGAGTAAGTCAAATCTAGTTCAAGTTCAATTCCTCCAACATCAACAATCTTATCTGGCAATCGAAGACACTTTTTGAGTTGTGATACATGGAACACATTATATACAGTCGACAACTGTTCAGGTAGTTTAAGACGATATGATACCTTCCCAATTTGTGCCAAAATCTGAAATGGTCCAATGTAACGAGGTGCTAACTTGCCTTTGACTCCAAATCGAGTAACTCCCTTCATAGGTGACACCTTTAAATACACATAATCTCCCTTATTGAACCACATTGGTTGACGCCTTTTGTCCGTATAACTTTTCTATCGAGACTGTGCCACCTTTAAGTTCTATTGTATCTGCTTAACCTTATCTTCTGTTTCTTTTACAAGATCAACCCCAAAGAATCTCCTTTCTTCGGGTTCTGACTAGTTCAATGGGTTCTACATCTGTGACCATATAGTGCTTCAAATGGTGCCATTCTAATGCTTTCTTGGTAACTATTGTTGTAAGAAAATTCTGCTAAAGGCAAACACTCATCCCATTTTTCTAGAAAATTAAGAACGCAAGCCCTCAACATGTCCTCAAGTATCTGATTCACTCTTTTAGTCTGACCTCCAGTTTGAGGATGGTAGGCTGAACTGTGTAAAAGATCAGTACTTAATGATTCATGTAATTTTTTCTAGAATTTATTGATGAACTGCGTGCCTCGGTCTGACACAATAGTCTTTGGTACACCATGAAGACTGATGATACGTTCAGAATTTAGTTTAGCGTAATACAAGGTTGTATAGGCATTTTGCACTGGACTGAAATGTGCAGATTTTGTGAGTCGATCCACTATGACCCAGATGGAGTCAAAACCTCTGGCTGTCCTAGGTAGACCTACTATAAAATCCATACTGATATCTTCCCACTTCTAAGCTGGAATGGGTAATGGTTGAAGTTCTCCTGCTGATTTCAAATGCATGGCTTTGACTTTCTGACAGGTATCACATTGAGCTAAATACCTAGCAATTTCAATCTTCATCTTAGTCTACCAAAATTTTTATTTTAAATCATGATACATCTTATTACTTCCTGGATGGAAAGAAAACTTTAAAAGATGTGCTTCATCAAGGATCTTTTGACGTAACTCAGGAACTTTTGGTATGACCAGACGATTCTTATACTATAAAACATATGCTTTATCAATTAAGAAGCAAGAAACCTTTTATTTTCTAACTTTCTTTTTGATATGCTTAATTCCCTTATTACTTCTTTGAGCAGCAATAATTTGATCTTTGAGTGTTGACTCAACCATAATATTTGACAAACTTCCTCGCTGTACCATTTCTATTCCCAACTTCTCTATCTCATGACCTATAGAGATATCCAAGGGCTTCACTGTTAGGCAATGACAATGACTTTTTCGGCTAAGTGCATCAGCAACTACATTTACTTTACCAGGATGATAATATATTTCCAAATCATAATCATTGATTAGTTCTAACCACCTTCTTTACCTTATATTTAACTCATCTTGAATAAAAATGTATTTCAAACTCTTATGATCACTATAGATATTACATTTGTTGCCCCACAGATAATGTCACCATATTTTCAATGCATAGACAACAGCTGCTAACTCTAAATCATTTGTTGGATAATGCTCCTCATGTTTCTTCAACTGTCGAGAAGCATAAGCAATAACTCTCCCTTCTTGCATCAACACACATCTAATACCAATACCAGAAGCATCACAATAAACATCAAATGGCTTCTCGATGTTTGGTTGTGCTAAGATTGGAGCAGTGGTCATTAATTTCTTCAATTTCTAAAATGCCTCTTCACATTCAGGTGACCAAACAAACTTAACATCATTCTTTAATAACTCGATTATGGGCTTTGATATTTTTGAGAAATCAGGTATGAAACGACGGTAGTAACCCGCCATTCCCAGAAAACTACGAACTTGATGCACAGTCTTTGGTGGTTCCCAATCAAGTATATCTTGTACCTTGCTAGGATCAACAGCAACACCCTTGTCTGATAAAACATGTCCAAGAAATTTCACTTATTTCAACCAAAACTTGCACTTACTAACTTAGCATATAATTGATTTTCTCTCAAACGTTGTAGAACAATTCTGAGATATTCAGCATGTTCTTCTTCATTCTTGGAATATATCAAAATATCATCAATGAAGACTACTACAAACTTATCAAGTTCTGGCATGAACACTGAGTTCATCAAGTACATAAAATAAGCTGGTGCATTGGTGAGTCCAAAAGACATGACCAAATATTCATACAAACCATACCGAGTGGTAAAGGTAGTCTTTAGAATATCTTCCAGGCGAATCTTGATTTGATGATACCCGGATCGAAGATCAATCTTGGAAAACACCTTTGCCTTCGCCAATTGATCAAAAAGCAGATCATTGCGGGGTAGAGGATACTTATTCTTGATTTTTACCTCATTCAAGGGACGATAATCCACACATAACCTCAAACTTTTATCTTTCTTTTTCGCAAAAATTGCAGGACATCCCCAAGGTGATGAACTAGGTTGAATAAAACCTTTATCCTGTAACTCTTACAATTGAGTCTTAAGCTCTACTAACTCAGGTGGTGCCATCCGATAAGCTCTTCTGGATATTGGAGCAGTACCAGGCTTCAAATCAATCCTAAACTCCACCTTTCTATCAGGAGGTAAACCCGGTAACTCATTAGGAAACACATCAGAAAACTGACAGACCACTGGTATATCCTTGATCTCTTTCACAGAAGTTGCACATACCTTTTCGACAGTCCTCTTAAGTGTCGGGAGTTGGATAAGAAATTGAGATTTGCAATTAGGTATGTTCACTCTCACAGTTCTATTCAGGATGTCTATCACAGCACCATGTCGTTCATCCAATTCATACCTAGGATCACATCTATATCTTGATCCTTTAATATTATCATAGGAAAAAATATACCCTCCCAAACTTACTGGCACATCATGTACCATTTCTTTAGTACACATACGCCACCCAGGCGATTGTATAAAGAATTGTTCTTTTGTCCCCATTGTTGGTATTTCATGTGTCTTAACAAATGTACCATTGATGAATGTATGAGATGCACTAGAATCAAAAAGTAGAATTGTAGAATGATCAGAAACAGGGAACGTACCCATCATGATAGGCTCTCCTTCTAGAATTTCTCCAACTTGAGTGTAAAACACCCTACCAACCTTCTTATCACTCTTTCCCTTCTACACATTCTGGTTAACAGCCCTATTTTGATTCTGTGGTTGTTGTTGTGGTGCAAAAGCTCTGGGAACATAAGAATTATACTGCCTCGAATGCAGGCGGTATTTTGCAAAGTGACCAGGCTTACCACAATTGAAGCATGGGAGATTTTGTGGTTGGAAATTGGGGTTACGAATACCAGGGGCATTCGGCTATCGTGGATAAGAAAGAGCAGCAGCAGGACAGACAATTGTCTGCTGCTAGGCTTGGTATTGTGGTGGACGGTAAGAAGGACGGAAATGGTTCTGGGGATGATAGATTATTTTCTGGCGCTTTTGATTGCCACTAGAAAATCCAGATGTCACACTTTTCTTCCTTTTAGTCTCTAAATGTTGACGGTTCTTTTCTTCAAAAGATATAGCAATGTTCACCATCT
Source organism: Bothriochloa decipiens (assembly GCA_023333625.1). Classification (NCBI taxonomy): domain Eukaryota; kingdom Viridiplantae; phylum Streptophyta; class Magnoliopsida; order Poales; family Poaceae; genus Bothriochloa; species Bothriochloa decipiens. The sequence goes on from JALGXP010000750.1 coordinate 11,856, forward strand.
CATGAAAAGTGGCATTTGGATTTTCCGTCATCATCCTCTGAATCTTACTATTCAAACCTCTAAGGAAACATTTCTTCTTTTTGCGGTCAGAACTAACATGGTCAGAGGCATACTAGGACAAGTGATTGAATTTGCCAAAATACTGCATCACTGACATTTCCCCTTGTCGCAAAGAAAGAAACTCTTCAAGTTTGATGACCATAATTCCCTCAGGAATAAAGTGTGCATGAAAAGCTTCACGAAATTCATTCCAGGTAAATCGATGACCTTTTGGTTGTGCAGCAACAAAATTTATCCACCAAGCCCCTACAGTACCTCTCAGTTGCTGGGCTGTAAACATGGGCTTCTGGTATTCGGTGCACTCAATTAGCCCAAACTTCTGCTCCATAGTGCGGAGCCAATCATCTGCCTCCATTGGTTCATCTATTCGGGTAAAAACTGGAGGACGTGTGTTTGTAAAATCCACATACGTGGTCTCATTCCTATTATTTCGACCACGATTCCCTTGATGTGTATTTTGATTCTGATTCTGGGCCATCATGGTGGTTGCATTGACTAAGGCCGCAACGACATCGGCCAGGGTTGGTGGAACTGGTGGAGGATTCAGAACATCACCTCCATCATGAGATGGACCAGCAACAACACGGGATCGAGTGTGAGCAGGAATCTGTTGATAAACAAACTATACTTTATTCACAAAACTTTACAGAATTTCATAAGCGGATATTACAAATGTGCAACACACTTATGATATATTATTTTTGTTACAAAAGTCTGCACTTCGGCAAGACTTCCCATCCCTTCTAGAGTTTAGAAAACAAGGAAAGGATATGTTACACAACCCACCATTCCAACTCCTTACTCATCCTCTCACTATCATCCACAGGAACTACATCCTCCTCTTCTTCCTCCTCCTCGGGATCCTCTTCCTCTTCAGGTTCTTCCTCTACTATCTTAGGATCTTCCTCTTCCATAGGATCCTCCTCATTCTCACTTTCTGCATCTATAAGATTTTCTTCTTCCTCATCAATGACATCCTCATCGCCGGGCACTACTTCCTCAGGATCTTCTTCTTCTTTGTCCGGACCCATTACAAGACCGAGATCATTTTGTGCTGTCTGTCGTTGGTATTCAGGATCCAACAGGTTGTTCAGCCTTTGATTCTCATCATCAGCTTCATCGGCATAGTCCTCCAACTCTTCCACGTATTCCTCAAGTTCATGGACATGCTCATTTGCTGCGTCTTCTTGTGCCCAAGCATCATTCCTTTGGTGCTTCATATGCCTCCGGGATCGCCTCAACTGAGTAATTTCAGCGGCCTCTTCGATCCTATCCACTTCTGCTCTTTCCAGTTCTACTCTAAGTCTGGCTATTTCAGCCTGTGGATCTGGATTGGGATTGTTACTTCTTTTGCCAATCTCGTATCTGGGAGCTAGTTGATGTCGAGGTACTTCCTTTGGTGCAGTGCTCTTACGAAGAGTCTACTTGGTAAGGGTCATCCTGAAGAAAGATAGGTCATAAGAGATAAGGATAGATAGGTAGGACTCTGAAGGTTAGCATAAAAAGGATTGATACTACTTAACCCAAACCACCTCAAAGGGGAAGGTTATTAAAACAGGTTAATTAAACATGATGCATGAACGAGCTTACGATCTAAGCATAAAAGAAGTTGAAATAACACATATATAAAGGTAACCTTTATAAAATAGGGCAATTTAATATGCTATTCCACCACCACACTTTGGAAATAAGAATAAGGGTCGATAGAAAGAATCATAGAAAAGGAATTAAGCAATTTGGACCTAAAATAGTTAAGTTAAAATTATTTGACTCAAAACTTTTGAAGTTTTCACAAAGAATACTACAACATCTCTTTTTAATAACGATCCGGCTCTGATATCAGCTGTGGCAGAACCTCCTAAATCATATGGCCCACATGCATCATTATTATCTAAACAGACTCCTAATAATCATGAATGTGTGCCATGAGACTTAAAAGGTCTGTCGGGTAAATCCCGAATCATCCACGATTCTCCGAGAAGGATCAATCATTACAAAGAGACATTGCAATAGTACAACAGTTTTATACAAGTAAGATATATCAGAGTAAAATAGCGGAAGGATTACAATAACATAAATTTACAAACCATTTAGTTCAAAACTTACAAACCACAAGTTTGATTATTACAAACCATAGTAGTAGTGGAGTAGCGATAGATAACTTTATTACAATACCAGGCGATAAGCTCTGCCCAAGAGCCAAATATCCTACTCGTCATCACTTTTCGTAGCGACTGTCATGCAGCAGGATGCGAAGCACTCCTGCCCATGAAACTCACCTGCAACAAGGGTTCAACAAACCCTGAGTACAAAAGTACACAACAAGACTAACCCGATGAAAAAGAGGGGTGAAGACTCAGAAATGCAGGCTAGAGGGACAAGGTAAGGCTTGCAAAAGATAAGAATTTTTGCAGAAAAGCTCGACAGAAAGTAAAGTTATCTTGCTCTAGATCAAGATTACCAACCAACTTCATTCTTAAACCTTAAGTATTATTCAAGTTGTTATTACGATGATGAACAATGATCGAGTCTTCTTCTCTTAGAAGCAATGGCGATTTGAATCTATTTTCATACCCAGCTGGGACCTAGATTGTCGATACCCTGGAAACAGGTATCCCAGACCCCTTGCTTAACAAACTAAAGCCCCGCAAAATCAGCATCGTGAACCCTCCGATAATCTCCCGCGCTAACGTACGAAGGCCCAAAGGCTGAGATATATCGGACCGGCCCGCGAACGAACAACGGCGGCCCGAAACAAACGCTCGCTCGAGAGGATACCGAACGGACAGGTACTGTATACGCGAGGGTACGATTCGACCTACCCCTCGAGGACGGAACTTCGTCCAGCGAACGAGCCCCCCCTCGAGGACGGAACTTCGCCTGGGCGAATGGGCGGCCCTCGAGGGCAGCGCACCCCTCGGCCACCAACTCCCCCGTACGAATTCGCGCGCATTTAATGCGATCTATCTACCCCCGCCTAACCGCATGGCCACAGTTACGGTAACAGTCACAGGCGTGGCGGTCAAATCTACTTTTACTGCCCATGCCCCGGAATCCCGCAAGTCATATTGCGCTGTTGCGCCATACCGAGCGCTGTGCCACGACCCGCACCACCTCGAGGCATACAAACTAACCTGTTTACCGTGTTTTCCGGGATTCGATCTTATCCAGCGAAGCTCGACCACCTCGGCACGACCCCCTCGGCTCCGGCCAGGACCCTCGACCGTCACCCCTCGACTTCACCGAGCGTACCCTCGAGCTAAACTTCAACAACTCCCGATGCGACGGATGCAGGACCTCCCATACCGGCGTACATCGCTACAGCAGCATCGACATGATCGGCCTCAACGTCATACGTCATCAGCGTCATGTAAACTCGAAATACATGTACACCTGCGCCCCTCCTTCGTCTATAAAAGGAGGCGCCAGGGCGTTCGAGAGAGAGGACTGGGACCGGACTCAGACATAGAGGATCTGGAGCATAGAAACATTAAGTCCCAAGATCACTGAACGACACCATGAGCCTGTGGAGGTCGAGAGCAAGGCGCCCGCACGCCCCAACTCCGCCTTTCACTCCTCACACCAGCTTGTATTTTCCCCTGTACTAGCACTTCGGTGCAAGATAACACGAATCATCCTCCCCCCCGCTGGACGTAGGGCCTTCTTTGCCCGAACCAGGATAAATCGTCGTGTCATTCTTGCATCACCCACCGGATTAGGGAGCACGCGGACACGATATTACTCGTTGGTGTTAGCCCCTCGAGGGTCAGAACACCGACATAGATCTTGATATGCATGAGGCTCCAACCAAAATGCATACCAGACCAAAGATATACCGGGATAACAACCGCAGCCATATATCACCACATGATACATGTGAGCACTCAGACCCAGTGTACCGATATACATGGGAACTTAAACCCATGGTATACCACACTATGACATATATGGGGACTCTGGCCCCACTATATATCACTCCATGACATACCTGGGCTCCAATCCTTAGTATGTCACTTCATGCACATGGATTTCTAGTTCTCGATATCACCAGATCACCATCGACACGGGACCTAGGGCATCAACAGATGAAAACACTACAGAGGGATTCCATTTCCAATGCAAATTACCCGTCCGAACTCGATTTATTAACTATTATCATGATTCTGACAAGAAAAGACATCCTCATCTTTTTCATTCTTTTCTTTTTTTAAAACCTACTAATTAAGCAGGGCTAAGCATTACTACGCATTTTCTAATTAACAGGTAACAAGGAATATGGAAGTAAGACAGGTAATGCAGTTGGTGGGTTATCACTCAACTCCTATTACTTAATGCAACATAACATAACTAAAACGATAAAGCTTTTATAAAATAAGGGTAGGGTTTGAAATGCATCCGAGGCTTGCCTTGGTATTCGGGGTAGACAGTCTCGAGCCCTGGATCAACTCCCGATTCCTGAATCTGCTCTTCCTTGGGATCTGGTGCGACAATGTTAAACTCTCCATCAACGAAAACTATATGATAAAATGATATGCTCGATGGATGCATGACCAGATTAAGGGCTTGAGTATAACTTTCCTTCATGATAAAGTTGAAAGCCAACAAAACTTAATTACTAAGTTTATTAGGGTTAACTACGTCATTAAAGAAGTTCATTAAACACATAAAATAACATTAATTAAACCCTAATGACATGATCCAGGTAAGCGTAAACAATTAATTAAAGTGCCAAAGATCATTAAGGTTAATGACCCAAGGTCATCAATCAATCCTAAAGTCAAACAAATCCTATAATGATTAAACATGATTAAAGGGATTAATTAATTATTTTAAAGCATAAAGTAAAGGCATAAAAATTAAAATTGTCTAATTGAGCTCAAAATTTTATTTTAAAAAGCTCTTGGCCTAATTAGATGGCAAAATAAATTTTAGAAATAAAAGCCCATTATTTTATTTATTAAAAATCATAGAAAATGTATTTTTCAATTAAAAGAGCTAATTTTAAATTATGCAAAAAATACTCAAAATTGGTATTTTATATTTTTTCTAGGTAGATGACATCTTAAAGAGCATACACAAAAATTTTTAGAATTTTTGGAGCTATACGTGAATTACTATGATTTTTCAAAGAAAATAGCATTTAAATCATTTTTTGAAAATAGAAAAAGAAAATGGAACAGTGTCTCCGCGCTGACCGACGGCCCGCTGGCGATTGACCGGCGATTTCTCACCGGCGGCGAGGTCTCCGGCCACGGGGTTGGCACCTACACGATCACCTCGACACGGCGAGCAAGCTGAGCTAGCTAATCTGGCGGCGGAGCGACGGCGATACCTACGCCGGCGGTCATGGCGGCACGGCGGAGCTCCGAAGCGGCGGCTCGGCTCACCAGAGCTATTTCCGAGGACGGCGAGTGCACGGGCACACGCAGGGTACTCGGGCGAACGCGATGTGCAGCAAAATGAAGCTATTCCCAGCCCCCAGCCACGACGGCTACGCGCGTGGCGGCGCTGGCAAGGTCGTGCCGACGGCGAGCTACGGCGGCCGGCCACTACGGTGCAAAACAGGTGAAAATGAAGGCATGGAGGGGCGCAGGAGCTCACCACGGGCACGGTGCGCACGTTGGTTGACTAGAAGACGGTCGGAGGCGAGCTGCGGTCGACGGCGCTGATGGCGGCGGCGGTGCTCCGATGGCAAGAACGGCGTCACAGTGGTTTCTATGCACCGACGAACGAATCAAAGTGCGCATGAGGAGCAGGATTACATGGAGAACATGATAGTGGGGTTTGAGAAGATAAATAACCGACCTCGGCGGTGGCGGACGGTCGCGATTTCACGGCGGCGTTGCTGCCGGCCGCGAGGAAGAAGGTGGCGGCCTGGGTGATTCGGGCAGCGAAAGGCGATGCGAGCTGGCTCAAGCGAAGCGCAAGGGCATTACGGAGCTACTGGCGAGAGCAATCGAGCGACGATGGAGCGACGGCGGCGAATTTTTACGGCGGAGGACGGTCGTCGGTGGTGGAGGCAGGAGAGGAAAGAAGGGAAACGACGGTGGCCGACCTTCATTTATAGTGCAGGGGCGAGGAATGGGCGGCCGACACGTAGGCGGCGATCCTTTGAGCGGGAGGCGTGAGCTGGCGGCCGTGGCAAGCCGATATGGCGAGGGAGGCCACGGCGACGCCGGCGACAGTGAGGGAGCAAGATGAAGATGACGTCACCATCTACTGTAGCTGCTGAGGTCATTTTGGAAATTTGTAAATTACTCCCAAAAATATATAGGGACTTGAAAATCACCAAAAATAGAATTTGCATAACTTTTCAAGAGATACACTTTTCATTTAACTAGAATTTTGAAATTCTGCCTACTTTTTGAAATATGAATTCAAATTCAAAAAAGGAATAAAACCCTAGAAACAAATATTTAAAATTACTTTTGATTTTTCAATAAAACATGAGAATCTCCAAAACTATGAAATACTCAACTTTTCAAACCAAACATTTTTAATATACAAAGTTTTCTCAGATAATGCATAATTTTTGAATTATGGTTTTAAAATCAAAAGGGGACAATTGCTGGAAAACTGTATTTTAAAATTCATTTGAAATTCTTTTTGGAAACTTGAAAACTTTGAATACCAACTTTGTAGATATTATCAAGATCTACAAACTATCTTTTTAGAGTATCTCCAAATTCTATATAGATTTTGAATTATACAAAAGAGGATTAATCAAGCTTTTGAAATAAAGGATTTTTTAAACCAAATTCAGACTCGATTTGGTTTCTAATTTAATTGGTTGGTTATTAGTGATCACAAATATCATCCAAGGACATTTTTAGGTCAATGACCCAATGACACCCTTGGTTGACCAAGTTGACTTTTGAAAAATATTTTTCTAGCTTTTCAATTTGAATTTAAATTTGAATTTCAAGACTCGGGAATAAGCTTTAAAATCCAAATTCAACCTCAATATGGAAATGATTTTTAAGGATTGAACTTAGATTTATACACTATGCTTGACACTAGTGTAAATACAGTTTACACCTCAAGTACATAGAATATAAACTAAGTAGTTTAGATTACATTCAAAAGTAGGGTTTTATTATTTCATGTGACAAAACATCCTAGAAACACAATCATCCTATGAAATGTAAACTTGTTTTAGTTGGTGCACATCAAGATTGACTTAAACATAAATGCTTTGCAATGCATATGATGACATGGCATGTTTTAGTTAATATAACACCAGAGGTGTTACGTTGTCCCACGCTGTATTTTGTTTCGACAGCCCACCTGCGCGGCCTGAATTTGGCCTAACTCTTTGCATCATATGCAGAGGTATGGACACTGCTCGGGAATGCCAGCCAAACTCTACGGGCTACGACCGGTCTAGACACATGCAGATTGCAGATGCAATGCAGCAAACACCAGTGCGTCCTAATTTTTGCTCGCTGCATATTCTCCTTTTCCGAGGGTGGTGCAGCACAGATTGTATTGATCCGATCCGGTGCCTGCCGCCAACACGGACTCCTTTTTCGATCGGCATGGCTCACAGGATCAGCGCTCTATTTAGGAGAAAGAGGTTGGTCGAAGTCGGTGAAGATCTGGAGATCATGGCCGGTTACTCTTTATCGACGACCAGCACCAAATGGATGGAGGGACCCCTAAACAGAAGCTCTCGAGACTTCTCCTTTCCTCCAGGCGACGCGGAGACGACCCGGAGGTGAACTCCCGCGAGGCCGTCCCGTCGGCCGCCGTCGTCGCCGGCCTTGAGCCCGGGGCGGCGGTGGTGGGCGTTAGCGTAGGTCCAGGCGCGTAAGCTGTTCCCTTTCTTTCCATCCTATTCTCTCCCACCCGAGTTCTAGGCTGAAGTCCATCTCTTCTGGTCCGGTGCCATTGATCTGACCTTTGCTGTTGGATTCACGCTGGTCATCGGATTTATAAAGGGTGGCCTCAGATCTATTGCTAGGGTGGTTTAGTGTAGTTTAAACTTCTAGTTTTAGCTAGAATAGGGTTTTCCCTTTTGGGTTTGTTTCTCCCGATGGTCCTAGTGCCATTCGGTTCTTTTCCGATGGTCATGGTGATCCTCGGTGCTTTTGTCCCTCCAAGACGTCTCTGGCGATCTTGTGAGGTTGCTTGTACTAGCTCTTATGTATGGGCTGGTTCTCCATCCCCCATTTTGGGGTCTTCGGTGTTCGTCGATCCGGGTCTGCCACGGTGGCGACAGGCGACGGATTCCGACTTGGCGACGAGGAATTGGCCGCTGGCTTTATGCCGAGACGTTCAACGATTCAAGTGTACGGCTGCTTGCTGGCCGTGCCACTCCTGGCCTTCAAAAATGATGATGTTGTCCCGTCTGTTAGTTCGGGTATCGGCTTCGAGCTACTTACTTGGAGGTCCATGGTAGATTTACGAGAAGCGTTGGAGCTAGATGACAACATCGAGGACCATTAGTGGATTGTTCTTGAATGGGCTTCAATGTATTTTTT
>JALGXP010000751.1:0-23567 GCA_023333625.1 Bothriochloa decipiens
AGGGATGGGTGACCGGCCGGGAAGTCTTCCCGGGTGCGCACGAGTGAGGACAAAGTGCACAGAAAAGACTAGTGTTGGTCTGTGAGGGCAGTCTATGTCCTAGATAAGCGGCCAGATGTAAGCGGGCCCGGCCTCGAGGAGGCGGGACGTTACACACACCTAGGTACCAAGTCAACTCAACTCGCGCCACAATAGCGCCCACTCGACTCTTTGCTTGGTCGAATTGGGACATCGACACAAGCTGCAAAAACTCGGTCGGATTGGGTCATCGACACGAGTCGCCACTCAACTGAGGAGAGCCCCGCTCATCCTACACAACTCCACTCTCGCCACCACTAGCAGCCGGACGACGTCCGCTCAACTCTTGGTCAAACGAGACCGTACTAAACAAACCAAAGAAAACAAATCTACTGCTACTCCACCACTAGCACACCCCATACGACACAACAGCAGAAACGACGAACCAAGCCCTGCTACGAGACATCCCGACCGAGTCCAATTCCACCGCGACGCCTTCAAGAAGGTCACGACGTCCAAGCGCCGCCGTCGCTTGTCTGAGAAGGACTGAGTTTTCACCTGTGGAGAATGTAGCGGATGCGATGCCCTCAACAGGGATAACGGCATTCACAGATGTCGTCGTCGCCGGGCTTTCGCCCAAAACCCAAAACACAGTCATCGGTCAAGAAGTCGGGTCCCCACCAGACACCATTATCGTCGTTACTAGACCTGCACAAACCTCACCGGAGAGGCCGACGCGCCGGCCACGCAAGTAGCCGCAAAGCTGCGCCTGTACCACGCCAATCAGACGACATGCGAAGGCTGGCCTTCCGCCGTTGTACACGCCCCCCCCCCCCCCCCCCCCCACCCCCAACCTTAGTTTCCTCTTATGCATATAGTTTGTTATCTTGTATCTCAATTTTGTTTCTTTAGGTGTCCTAGGGCAATCTACTTGTTTCTTTTTTCATGCAATGTTAATACAAATGATGTACGAGTGCTTGCTCGTTCAAAAAAGAATTGTCCAAGATAAATGTAAAAAAGGTTTTGTCGTCCCTTTAGTTTAAACTCCGGCAAACCTTATCTGACATTGCGTGTGCTCCCGGCGTCAGATTTCGGGCACTTCGCCTGCAGACCTTTGAACCAAACATATCCATGGAGATGAGATATTTTTCTTTTTTTTTAAAAAAAAGTCAAAACCGATGGTCCGTTGTGACTGGGTGCAGCTGCGCATTTGCTGAGTCAATACCTGAAACTACCTGGTCCCGATCCCAGAAACGGCAGAGCGCGACAACGCACGGTCGCACGCGCTGGTCGCTAGTCCATGCAGCCCAGGAGAGCCAAGTAAATGGCAGTCACCCAGCTCCCAGCTGCCATTTCCTCGGATCAGATCAGGAGCTTGACCTGATCGACCACCGCGCCCGTCCCGGCGTCCCCGGCCTGACCACCACCTTCTCCCTCCATGGACTGGGGACGTCTGGACCTCGCGACTGGGGCCGAGGCGACCGCGCGCACGCATTGACGCGCGGCGGCATGCCATTGCCCTCCTCCTCCTCTCCCCTCCTGGTCAATGGTCACCAGCACTGCCTATAAAGATGGACTCAGATCGGTGAGCCCATGGCCAGGCCTCGCCACGTGTGCGCCCCCCCGCTCAGCTCCTTCTTACACACCCCCGCGCCCTGCCCTCCCCGGTCCTCCTCTCCACCGATCTCCTCGCCCCGTCCACTCCTCGCCTGTCGTCGTTACGTCACCATGGAGTCCTCCTACCTGGGATAGCGCAGGGTGAACAACGGCGCCGAGAGGGAGACGCCCTCGTTCCTACCGGCCGCCGCGCTGGGGTACGAGTACGGCGACGCGGCGGAGGCGATGGACCACCTGCCTGCTCGCCGGGTGGCCGCGGGCGAGATGGACTTCTTCAAGAAGGAGAAGAGGGAGAGGAACGACGCCGCCGCCCCTGCCGCGGCGGCCTTCGCCGGCTTTGTGCCGACGGACGACCACGGCATCAAGGAAGACGACCTCACCATCAACGTACGAATTCAAATTCATTTTGCTTTCCACCCCCACCCCCCCTACTCTGTCGGATCGGCTATTTTTCTACTTTTAGTTCTGCTTGACGCGCGTGGCTGACAGTCCAGCCCGGCCGGCCGGCTCGGTTTTCAGATGGGTGTGCACCACGTCGGCGGCAGGAAGAGCAGAAGTGAGGATTCCATCGTCTCCGACGACGGCGTCTCCTCCAACGACGTCGGTCTCAGGGAAACCAAAGCTCAGGTGAGGGAAATAAAATAAACTAAATCAATTAAATCACGAACGCAACGAGGACGCATCATCCATGCATTTGCCTAGTGTAGTTGATTGACTGAGAATAATAACATCACTTGCTGGTTGTTCTTGGAAACTAAATTCATTTCAATCAGATGCGCCAATTCTGCATGCAAGTTTAGTCAAACCTTCACTGGCCTTCCACGTGGATATTTAGCTGACCACTAGTCCACTACCGGACGGACACTGTAGATAGAGTAGAGAGAATCAGAGAAACGCACAAATAAAATAAAAAATCTTATTTATATTCCTTTTGTTTTTGTAATATCTTGTTATTACATTATAGCACTAAATAAATGTGTATTTATATGACCAGCTGGCACTGGCAAAATCCGAGCTTGAGCGCGTGAACGAAGAGAACAAGCAGCTCAAGGACTTGGTCAGCAGGCTGACCATCAAGGCCAACGCCTTCCAGACGCAGCAGATGCCGGTCTACACTTCACTGATGCAGCAGCAGCAGCAGCAGCAGCAAAAGACCAACAACCACCCAGCCTTTCTTCGCGGAGCTCCAGGCCATCAGGTAAACTCAATAGTCGAGATCCACCGAAAGGATGGATCGACGTCGATCCGATCCATGCATATATACATAGATCGAGACTACTGTTGTGTTGTGACTTATTGCTGCGATCGTGTCATGTTCATGTCACCACCAGCTGATGAACGTCGATCCGGAAACCAAGGATCAGGAGGGGAGCGGCGGTGGCAGCCACCTGCTGCCGCGGCAGTTCATCGGCATCGGCACCGCCGCCCCTGGCGACCGGCTGCGCTCCATGGGCTCGGACGCAGTGCACGGTGGCGGCGGCGGCGACAGCTCGGGGTCGAACAGCAACGCTGAACCGCCGCCGCAGCAGCCCATGGATTACTGCCCTGGCAACGGGCTCATGGTCAGCAGCAAGGACATGATGATGCCGCTGTCGGCGCCGTTCGAGCACGGTCACCAGCAGCAGCAACTCGGCCACGAGAGGGGTAGCAGCAACCCGGCGGATGAGCCGCCGCCGCCGCACCACCCGGCGGCGCAGCAGGGCTGGGTCTCCAACAAGGTGCGTAAGTTCCTCCCCGCCAAGGGCCCCGAGCCCGTCACCGAGGCCGCCACCATGCGCAAGGCCCGCGTCTCCGTCCGAGCCCGCTCCAAGGTATCCATGGTGCGTAGGCTGTGAGTGGTTCGCTTGTGACTGTGGAGTGTGGACTGCTTGCTGACATGTTTGTTCTTCGTCTTGGTAATACGCAGATCAATGATGGGTGCCAATGGAGGAAGTACAGGCAGAAGATGGCCAAGGGCAACCCGTGCCCCCGCGCGTACTACCGCTGCACCATGGCCGCCGGCTGCCCGGTCCGCAAGCAGGTACGCTGTGCTGCCGAACATTTTGGCAGCAGTGGTCGATGGAGTTGTCTGAACATTTTGGGTTGGGCACGTTGTTGATCATGCATCTCTGTGTGTGTGTGTGTTGGCAGGTCCAGAGATGCGCCGAGGACACGACGGTGGTGATCACAACGTACGAGGGGCAACACAACCACCCGCTGCCGCCGGCGGCGATGCCGATGGCGTCGACGACAGCGGCGGCGGCGTCCATGCTGCTGTCCGGGTCGATGCCGAGCGCGGACGGCGGCAGCCTGATGGCCGGGTCCAACTTCCTGGCGCGCGCCGTGCTGCCGTTTTCCTCCAACGTCGCCACCATCTCGGCGTCGGCGCCGTTCCCCACCGTGACGCTGGACCTCACGCAGCCACCCCCGGACGCCGCCTCCGCCTCCGCCTCCGCGTTCACGCAGCCGCCGCCGGCGCAGGCGCGGACGATGGGGATGGAGCACTCCCAGCTCCAGGCCGCGCTCGCCGGCGCCGTCGCCTCGGGCCATCCAATGCCGCTGACGACGCAGCTGTTCGGGCAGAAGCTGTACGACCCCTCCTCCAAGCCCCCCGCCGCGCAGGCGGACGCCGCGGGCAACTCTGTCAGCGCGGCGGCCTTGATCGCGTCCGACCCCAACTTCACTGCGGTGCTTGCGGCGGCGATCGAGTCGTACATAGGCGGCAGCGGCAGCAACGGCGGCGCCGGTGGGAGCAGCGGGACGAGCGTGCTGCCGCCGCCGGCGGCGAACAGCGCCGGCGATAGCAGCAGAGATGACAAGGTTGGGGAGCAGGGGAGTTGACGTGATCGCCTAGCGATACACGGTCGTCCGTTTGCTTGCTTGGTCGCCTGATTCCAGTTTTGTTCCGCTCTTGAGAGTTTGCTTCAGTAGTTCAGCTTCAGTTAGTTAGTTGTCTCTTGCGTAGTTGAGTTACCACAAAAATTTGCGTAGTTGAGAGTTTGCTTCAGTTTGGTCTCCTCGAAGTAGGAGACAAAAACTCCCCTGGGGCGACTTTTCATATCTTTGGGCGTTATTCTTTGTATGAACCGATGCAACGAGGACAAAGTTCTTGGTAGTCGTCGAGAAAACTGAGATTATGTTGATCCGTCTTGTGCCTTTCTTGATTCATGAACGTATTAGTGGAAAATTACTTTTCTGAGTCACCAGATCTTATATATGTTCAACCCCTCTAGGACACTAGCTTTGCTCCTATACGCAGTATTTCGTGTCCAGTGTCCCGAGTCACGAGCGGCGCGGAGTCCGTGCCGCGAGATATGCTGAGCTGCATTTTTTTAACCGGGCAGATATTTCATTTATATTCTTGATTATTACAGCCCATATTACAAAGACATTATCAAAATAAACAGAAATTATAATCTAGTCTTTGTAATCCTCTCCCGATCTTCCAAGCCACCGGCGACCAGAATCCGCCACCTGAGGCCAGCCTCCCAGACGAAGAAACAAAGTTGTTTATAGTTGCCGTTTTGAGCAGCATATCAAAATCGACATACTTTGTTATCGCTGAACGACCCGCTGTAGGTCACCACATCGTCGGGCTTTGAGGAACCTGACGCTCCAAGAACCGCCAGAAGCTCCAATCCGCCGGACGACGAAGAACCCTGAAGGGGAACTGAACCACCAAGACAAGTGGTAACTAGCCAACCCGATTTGGTAAAAATACCTCTCAAGATCAACGATGACAAGAGAGGGACGAAAGAACCCAACGAGATCTGGAGCTCCAGATCCAAGGAAGACACGCCGCTCCAGCTCATCACTGGCACCTGAAGACTCACCAGCGAGACGGTGAAAAAGCCGGAGAAGCTTATTCCATGGACGCAGTGCCGCCTCCACCCTTCAAGCACCGCCTGGACCTGCTACCGCCTGTGACCCGCTCGTCAACGCGTGGGCCGCGCAGCATAACGCAGCACTGCAGTTGCTCGTCAACTGCACCTTCCTCCAGCTCGACCTCAACACGTTCGCTGCCTTCGTCGATGACGCACCAGCAGCAGCTGCTGCAGAGGCAACCCCGGAGAGGTTCACGGAGCCAAGGCGGCCATGCTGCGAGAGCTTCAACGCCGACGACGACTGCGCGCAGCAAGACGACACTAATTCTAAATTCTAAATTAGCTAGCAAGGCTAATAATATGTACAACGGCCGTGGATCCCGCGGCTACTCTCTACCTCCGACACCGGAACGGTCACCGGATGCGAGGAGGAGCCGACGAGATCCACGCCGAGCGCGAAATCGCCTCCGCTGCGCCCTTCTGTGCTGTAGCCAGGGGAACGACGGGAGGATTCTGGAGTCTTGCTGAGCTGCATCTCGCGAGCGAGTTGCGGAGCGGGCCGGAGCGAGGACGAGCGAGTGCGCTAGCTGCGGAGCGGGCCGGCCCATAAGCGGGGGCGGAGCGAAGGAATTCGTCGGCCCATGCGCAGGAGCAAAGCCGTGGTCCAGGATAATTTGGTGGTCGGCTCGGGTGCACAGTGCCAAACCCCCCGGCCGGACCTTCAGCGCCGCCACGCCCTGCTCCCTCCTAAACTGACGGAGGCGCCCCGCCAGCCTCCGCAACTCTCCGTCTCGCGCCACGTCTTCGCGCCGCCTCTTCCTCTCTCTCTCTCTCCCCGCCGGCTTCCTTGACTGCGCCGCGCCGGACTCTCCTGTCCCTCGCTCTCCGCTGCTCATGGCGCCGCCGCCACAACAACCGAAGCAGCTGGTGCTCGCCGCGTCATCTGTGGACGCGGGCGTGGCCGCCTGGGACCTCCGCACAGGCGCGGAGGAAATCCGCCTCCGCCCCTGCGCCTCCCGCCCTCGGTCGCTCGCCTCGGTCGCTGACCGCGTCCTCGCCTCCGCTCAGGCCCTGCCCGCTGGCGGCAACTCCGGGACCATCCACTTCTACTACTGGGACAAGGTAAGCACGCTCTATCTACATAAAACCCCCGAACGGCGCTGCTGTTGAACTCCGAACCATGACCCGAGTCGTCGTTTCTTGGATTCGACTGCAGCCGCAAGTGGCCGTCAAGAGCTTTCCTGCTGAGCCGATTCGCGCACTTATCGCCGATCAGGAAGGGAACTACCTCATCGGTGGAGGCAGCAATGGCAACATGTTCCTTTGGGAGGTGATGGCATTGTTCTTTCTTTCTGATGGGTTTAAACTGTTAGTATGTGTTGCTGGATGCTTGGTGTGCTGTCATTTGAGGTTGATGTGGACTGTTTCCAGTGGTTTTGCTTGGTTATTAGTGAAGTCAAGGTTTGTGTGAAGTGGATGCCCCTGGTGGTGACTAATCAAAATTGGACCAGGGCCTTCATTTCTTTCCAGTTGGTTTGGAAAAGAATAGTTGGGGTTATTTAGTTCTGAAATGAAATATATTTACAGTAAACTTTGTTAGATTTCTTGCAGTAGAACATTTTTTCCGTAGCTTGTGTTCTGCATTGTATGGGGTGGTGAACAAATGTGTGTTTTAACTGCTAAAACTTTGGAGGCGGTGCTTATTTTGCGTTAGTGTTCTCTTCAGCACTTAATAACCTGGAAGTTTTAGAAGCTAACTACTATGCCGTAGGTTAACAATTTGTGCGCTCTGCGCTAGAATCTCAGTGACCATTAGAAAACTATGCTGTCAGCATTCGTGTATACACCCATTTAAAGTTTCATGATCAAATGCCACCAGGTGTCTTTTACTTTTTACTCATGTCCATTTAGCACCTGAAGACATTTGCCGTAACGTCATGATGTTTTTCCCCTTCTATTCTTCTACTTGAGCATTGGTGTTTTACAGTTACTTGAGCAGAAACACATTGTAATCCTCAGTTTTCTCTCATAATTTTGTCAATATTTGACATGTTCACTCGGTGTATTTTCACAGGAACAATATTGGGTAACTAATAATGTCTTTCCTCTGTTTGCTGGTGTCTTTATGTGCCTATGAGTTTGGTTTCTGTCTGCAGTTTATGCTATATATCTGAATCTGATCCATCCAGCACTTTTCTGGTTAAACTTGAACATTGTCAAAGCTATTTATCTGACCCATCGGATTTTATGCTGGTTTATAGGTGTCTAGTGGAGAGCTTCTCCACACATGGCATGCACACTATCGTGCTGTTAGGTGCCTCGCGCTGTATGACTATTTGCTTGTCTCAGGGTCAGAGGATGGGAGTATCAAAGTTTGGGATCTCATCACGTATGTTTGTTTTATGTAGTAAAATTGGTCAAACTATTTTGTATAGTGTTCATTGGGTTTGGTTGTATTGGTTGCAGGGTGCTTGATGAGCAGTCAAGGCAGGAGGCCCAGAAACCATACATGTATAGTTTCAGTCAGCATGCACTGCCTGTAACTGATATTGCTTGTTTCCTTGGAGCAATTGCTATTTCTTCTTCAGAGGATCGAACCTGCAAAGTATGTGTGCAACTCAACTCTTGTTCTTTTTTAATTAAATGTTTTGATATGCAGTTATTTGTTTGTTCTAGTTCTTGTTAGTCACTCTTATTTATAACTACTACCACCGATTCCAAATGTAGGTCTTAGGATCGTTTCTGGTCAAACTTTATTAGTAACTTGGATTATAAGCATGGAAATTTACATTGATTGACAACCTATGATTGATGTTACTATATTTATCATGGAAAGTACTTCCATAATATATATTTCACTATATAAATGGTATATTTTAACGGATGTTACAAGGCAAAGTTTCATATTGGAGATCATCAGTGTCCTAAATGACCTACATTTAGCATCTAGGGCTACATATTCTAATGTCATTTGTTCTTATCTGCAGATTTGGAGTTTATCTGAGGGTAGGATGCTAAGAAGCATTTCATTTCCTACTAGCATTGGTTCTGTAGCACTAGACCCAAGAAGTCATATTTTCTATGCTGGTGGTAGAGATGGAAAGATATATGTTACTGCTATGGGTGTTGATCTCAGTCTTGGTAGTAGTGATGAGTCATCTATTCTGGGCACATTGGATGACCACAGGTTTGCCTGACGTAGCTTTTCATCTTGTTCTTAAAAATTACTGCTGTGAATTACTAGTATCTCGTATCATGAAATTCCATGAATAATTGTTCATCACTTAAAAGAGCATAGCCCGCTATATATACCCATAGGAAGTGCATACAATATGGGCATGGTTTTCAGCTTTGAGAAGGCTCCATATCTTTAACTTTTACTTTAGACTTGAATGAACGAAAATTGAATTGCTAGGACATCCATGTTGCATCTACTCTGATTGATGGACAAAGGGATACAGTATGCTGCAAAAAGGAATAACGGAAATCATAGATCTTTATCTAGTGATATTACATTAAAATAATAATGATAATCCACTTTGGAATTTAGTTGGCAAATGGAAATTCTTTTCTTTCTCAACACATTAGGAATGTAGCCGAGGTTAGAACAGGCATCTGCACAGCCTCAGGGTAACTGCATTTGCAAAGATATTATTTACAGTGGTTCATGAAAGGAAAGGGGTGGTTCGAATTAAAGTTTTCACATATTTTCTTACTGGAAATTAAATACGATTTAAAGACACTGATAATAATAACTAATGATGAAATTAAATAATTAATAAATATTAATACATTTCCTTCCACTTAAGTGTTCCATAAATGTACAAGTATATAACACTTAAGGTCCTGTCTGGCAAAGCTCCACTCCTTGATTCTGCAGCCCCACTCCCTGGAACTTAGAAGTTATTCTGTCTGATAGAATTGTTTGACAAGCTGTGACTGTGAAGTGATTCTTGGGAGAGCAGATGAAGTTGTAATTGTCCATAGTACCCTGACTGTGAACAAAAGTCTGTATACATATCATGAATAGTCATGCATTTTGATACATACTGGGGATGGGCCTGGGCATAGAGCTCCCCTGTTTGGACGGCTGGCAGTGCTGCAGTTGCCCACACATGGAGAGAAAAGTTCGGACCCCTCAGCGGTGCTTTGGGACAAAAGGTACAGGATGGGGAGGTGTGGGTCTTTTATACCCGTGGCAGTTGTGGATCAATAACCTTTGACTTGGTGAGGTCAGGCGTGAATCTGTGGGAGCATTACTTTTGGCTCCGTGGTTGGTATAGGAAAATGATTGCGCAATTCACTAGATTCCCCTAAGAAGCTGTGCCAAATTTTGGCGTTTGGCAGAGCTGGAGTGATTCTCATGAAGAAGCTGCTCCAAGGAGTGCTGCCAAACACACCTATTAACTTCAATCTAAAGGAATTCTCATCCTCTTTTTTGATTTATTTCTTTGTTATTCGCTGCTTAGAAACTACAGATAGGCTGGTTGATAGGCCTTTTTTTGGGAATGATTATTCATTGATCTGCATTGTTGTTAGCAGTGCAGCTTATCCAATGCGATTATCTAAATAAATTTATTTGCAACTACTTTCTCTGTTTAATATAGGCTGCTTCAGTGTCAAATTCCTAACATTTGTGCGGCAAGATCTATTAAGTTGATTCTGATATTTTTTTACTGATCCAGCAAGGCAGTAACAAGCTTAGCATCAAGCACAGATGGACTTCTACTTGTCTCTGGATCTGAGGATGGTAATGTTCGGGTGTGGGATACCAGATGTCAGCAGGTGACCCGAAAATTCAAACACTCCCAAGGTTATACTCTTATTTTATATTAAAAGGATAAATTCGCACTGAAAACCTGCTTTGACTTTAGAAAACTTGGTGCAATATTTGGAAACTGTATTCTTACGTTGGACATTCTTATGCTTTGAATATGTGGTTGGGTTGCGAGACTACTCCATTGACTAGTAGAACTTTCTGCCTAGATAAACCTGGGGATCACATATTTTCCTGGACACTTAATAGGCAAAAATTGTTTCTTTTTGTTTTTTACTGTCATTAAAAGCACTATTACATACATTTCCTCATGTTTGGTAAATGGTGATAATTTACCTAGGTTGAGTTCTGTCAATCAATCCTAAATCACTCTTAGTTCTACGGTCATTCTTTTTTTTTTTTTGAGGGAAGTTCTATGGGATGGTCTTAATTATAACTGAAACATGAACCCTGACTGCTAAAGAATGTCTCCGTGAGTTTACATAGTCAGGTTTATGATTTATGGTATGATTCATTGATAGTTTCTTCCACCATAAGCTTACAAATCTCTAAAGCTGAGGCTAAGACTATTCTATGGCCATGTGTTTTTTTTAATATATCACAATGCACCTTTTATATATAGTTTATGAATCATGTTCTTGTTTCCTTATTTCCCAGAATCTGCAGTACCACTGAGCTTTGATAATGTAATTGTTTCTCAGGTCCAGTAACCAATGTTTTGATAGTGACACCACAACGAGTAAATCTGCCACCCCTACAACCATTATGCAAAGTTTGCTCAGCAAATGGGGAGGCTGAACGGTGGGCAGTAATTCTTCCTCGGGCTGAAAATGATGTTCCAATGCCTGGAAATAAAACCTCCATTTTTATGGAGCGCTACTTGGATGAGCTTCAGGTCGGGTGATTTTGCTTTGTTTTTCATTTGGTGCCATATATCTTATAAGTTTCATTTCCATATTTCTCTGTTCATCTTATGTTTTTTTATGGTGTCCAGAAGCATGGTGGTTCTTCCAGGTTATTTGATTTTGGGCTGAATGCTCAGAATGGCACTCCAAACCAACAGGGAACAGAATGGAGAGATAGATACTTGGAATTGCAAGATCTCTTTGTACATGAGGTCCTCCATGAGATGCCATCCTCGAGGAACCCATGATAATCATGCTTTGGATATCATAGGTTGCTAGGTGAGTGAATTTTATTTCTCCTGCTGGTTAATAATAGAGATCATGAAGAAATGGCATAGATTTTTGTCAACACAATAACATAACCTGGAAAATTCTCTTTTTTGGATTTCAATTATTCTAGTTTCAATAGTTTATAGTAGCATAATCAAGTTAGCAGCAGAAGCATATTGCACTTCTATACATGCTGTGATTTCAGCCATGGAGACTTATGTTTTTTAGTACTTTGTGTAGGATCATTTGTGGTATCGAAACAGTGATGGTTGCCGTTCGGGCCACAAGCGATGTACATGAGCTCTTTGGAGAAATTCAACTGGTGGCTGTACGGTGTAATTGAGGGTGCTTTTGGTGGTTGCAAGGAACTTTTCAGATTCTCGGTAAAATCACTAGAATTGCTGCCAAAAATCACTTGGAACTGATTCTCATTTTTGTACTAGGCTCGATAAACACCAGAAACATGGTTTCTCTTGATTCTAACACTAATTTGAAGAATCCAGGGAGCTAGCTAATTAAAGTGATTTTGATTTATTAGAGAAATGTTTCTTTCTCAAGGGAATCTGGATTTGAAACTTATCTGCGAGAATCTACAATCGAAATGTTTCCACGAGAATTTTGAACCCTGCCAAAGTATAAAATGCTGAGACGTGGCAGACTATAAACTGGAATAGTAACATGGTGCTGAGATCGGCCAATTCTGAAGAACCTCAGGCGATGTTTGGTTGAGGAGCAAGAGGATGTGGCGGTCCTGAGTGGAATCGATTCTAGGACGAGCTTGCTTCAAATAACAACCGGACGTGCTCATCCCAAACGAATGGCGCTGAAGCCATTTCCTCGCGAGTCGGGGTGGCAGTCGTGGTGGCAGAGACGGCCCGCAGAGCGGTTCGTATTGTCTGACTTACGAGACGCGTGGGCGTGGACGAGCGAGTAGCTGGGCGGCGGCGGTAGCTCATCTGCTATCTCGTCTATTCCATCCCTCTTTTATTTTTTTTTGAATTTTATTCCATCCCTATTAACAGCTCAACAGCAGCTGCTGAAAAATCAACCGTGCAGCAGTGACTTCTACGATTTTTGTTCACAACATATTGTGCTGACAAGAGCCATACTCATACTCTCTCCATCTCGCAAATAAACACAATTCTTTGACTACTACGATTTTTTGTTTGACCATTCATCTTATTTAAATTTCTTGTGGAAATAATAAAATAAATAAATTCATTATAAAATTATCTCTGATAAATAAGTCAAAACAAAACAAATAATATTTATTAATTTTTTTGGATAAGATAAACGGTCAAAAATGAATTGTAGAAGTCAAAGAATTACATTTATCAGTGAGACAGAGGGCATCATACCTCAATTTGGGAAAACAAAATTTGAACCAGACCTGGCCTTCAAACAGAAGGCAACGCACATTCTATGCGGCAGCTGTAAGAGAATTTTTTTTACCCCACATTTGTGGGTGTACAAATGTCCATTGTTAATCATGCTATATCAAACAGAAAACTCTGACTTCGTCACTAGGCCTGGGGCTTATCCTCGGCTTTCTTTGGCTGTCAACCAAAAAAAATCCTGTCAATAACTGAGAAAATTGAGAGGCATGTGCAAAGAAACTAGTTGAAGATGTCATCAACAGCAGATATGACAGACCTTGATATAAAAGTTGTGGTAACAATGTACAATGTTCACCAGAGTTGTCTTAGTTTGACCTTAGTAAAATTCAATAAATAATAGTTCTCTCTTGTATATATTTGGTCAAAGTTGAGTATGTTTGACTCCTCGATATGTGAGAACGAAACTTAAAAAGGGATGAAGGGAGTATGCTCCAAAGCAGTAAATAAGAATACTAAAACAAGTTACATGTAATGACAAAACTAAAACAAGTTATATGTAACGACAATTCCAAAGAATGAGGAAGGTAATTTCTAGTACCAGATTGATCAAATATCCTAGCCCGACGCTCACACTCATGCTGTTATTTACTATTAAGACACGACATAGATATACGAATGTGACTTTATCGTCCCAAAGTAAGGTGGGCACCACCATCGTTATGGTTCCATAAGACTCCACTCCACCACTGGTCACTTATGCCTATCTCTCTCTCTGGTGATAGTTAGGCAACCCTTCTGCTTATTAGATCAACCCCACCACAACAAACGAGAACCAAGTATCTACATCTTGCTCATACCTCATCATGGGCTAACAATGCCACGTTAGCACTGTAGGCAATGCCATGTAAGATTTGCCCATCTTAGCAAATGCACATAGAAATCAAGAGCAATTACATGTTCCTTGACCTATCTGCACCCAAATTGTGCAAATTGCAGTACATCCAATACAGTTTTATTTCATTTATTTAATGATTATACTTCATACAAAAAGTTGTCTTAATCAATTTCAAATATAAATGAAAACATTATAAAGAATGCATATTGCATAGTTATCCACTAAATGTAGATTAATTGGCCGCGTAAAGACTAATCACATAGCGATATATAGTAATCAGACAAGCACATACTATTTTTCTCATCTCTGGTATGCAATTCTCACATGTATATGGAACAAATTATAAGTATATTTTGTGCATAGCTGCATACAACTTGAAAGTCAGAGTTAGAGTTTGGGTCGAATTAACTATAGTTAGAGTTGAAAAATCCTGAATATGCCGTGGACAACTGTTGAGCAACCTTATCATATCCCAGCAAATTGGACATATATGGAGTGTGAACAACTAAAGGTCCTAAAGGTGCTGCTGTGTAACTTATAAATTATAGCTTGCTACAAAATTTTCTCAACCAAGATGGTACTTGGTACCTTTCATGTAATCCTTTAGGTTTTAACTTGACCTTCAAACTAGCATAGACCAGATTCTACAATTTCATGAATATCCACATCTCCAAGAACGAACAAAACAATGATCCATGTGACACTAAATTCACTATTTGCACAAACGTGCTCTTTACGACCAAGTATCCTATGCAACTGCATTTGAGCATTTGCACGGACATGCTTTTTTTAGACTAAGTATCATACACAACTGCAACGTTTAATTGTAATTCTTGCTCATAATGAAATGTGACTAGGTGCTACATGAGAAGTAGGTAAGCTGCACAGACATGACAAATTTTAATTTCCAGTTAGAAACAACATGAAACCAACCCAGATGATACCATTCTAGGCAACTACTCCCGACGTCCCAAATTATATGTTATTTTGTCTTTTCTAGGTCCATAACTTGCTATGCACTTAGATATATAACTTTTGTTATGCACTTACATATATTCTATGTAAATACTGTCTCCATAAAAGCCTAAACAATCCGTATTTAGGAATGGAGGAAGTGGTAACAAATTCCCGTGACAAACATATCATGCATTCTTGTTCGACAAAACAATGAGTAGTGTAAAAAACTACATGTCTACATCACCGGAACGTCGCAACAACCACAATTGTAAAACACACAAGGTGCTTAACGCAACAGGCACACAGCAAATACAAGAAAAGATCTAGATCGTGTTCAATGCACTGTAGAAAGGAACACCCACGCACGCATGGCGTTCGACGAAATGAAAAGATAGGCACAGAAGGAAAAGACATGCTGTAACCTTGATGCCAGGGAACGACATGCCGAGCTCCTCCTCGGGGATGACGACGGGCCACTTCTCCCCGCCGTCGCGGAACATCTGCTGCGTGTCGATGAGCCGGCCCCGCGCGAGGATCTGGTCCCGGATGCCCTGCGCCGTGGCGCCCTCAGCGGCGACGATGGCCTCCTCGGCTCCGTTGAGGTAGGTCACGAGAATCCGCGGAGGTGGGAGACTCGGCTGCGACGAGTTGGGGACGTCCGTGGGCAGAGGTGGGGACGGGAGGGTCCTTGGCCTTGCGGCCGTTGCACTGCGCCAGGAGCTCCACTGCCGCCGCCTTCCGCGGGTCCAGAGGGCAGTACTCCACCACCACCTTGGACAGGAACTTAAGCATACCTCCTGCTCTCGCCGACGACGTGGGGCGAGGCGACGGCGGGGACTAGGGAGCCGGACGGAAACAAGCCGAGAGAGGAGGGAGACGAGACGATAGCAAGGAGCCGAGGGCGCAGCCTCGTTGGGTTGTTGGGCTGGCTGGGCCATGATAGTTTTAGGCCTGTGGCCTTTGAGCGTAGGAAAAGCTCCCCTCCCACACGGCCCACCCGAAGAACACAAATTCCCATTGGAAAGCGAATTCTACGCAGCAATATCAGTTCCACAGGACAACAACATGATCAGAGCACAGAACTTGATGAGAAGGACCTCACTAAGAACTGAGCTGCTAGTTGGGTGGGACACCCGGTTAACTGCTATACTCACTCGCATCGCCAACAACAACAGAAGAGAAGAAATGAAAAAGGAAAAGGAAAGTCATTCTATGCTCGCGGCAGCTGACAGTGAGAGCGCATCCTCTCCTGGCGTCAACATCACAGTGCTTGGATCTCGCCGCCATAGCCATAGCGCTTCAGAAGCCGCTCGTCTTGCCGCCAGTTTTCCTTCACTTTCACCTCTATCTGAACAAAAGGAAGGAGTCGTGCATTACTGTTATGTTAGATAGAAATTTTTCCACGATGGTTGCATTGCAGCAGGAGATGGAAGTCCACTGCGACGTGCGACCACGTAATGTAAGTTAATAGTAAGATCTATGCATACTTCAAGGTAGACTTTCTTTTGTAGGAAGTCCTCGATGTCAAGCCTTGACGCCGTTGCCAACATCTTTATGGCTTTGCCATCCTGCATCAATAGGACATATTAGGGAATATTTAGACTGAGAATTTCATGGCCTAATTCCTTTTTTATAGTAGACTTAATCTTAGATTGAAAAAAATTCTAATTTTTATCTCATGTATGTGTTTTCAATTTTCCGAGGAAAACAACCACATCATGTGTAATAATAGTATTCTTAACTTTTAGTTTACCTTCCCCAGTATAATGCTTCTTTGTGATTCTTTCTCAACAAGTATCTCAACTTGAATGAAGTCCTTGGCAGTAGGCCTACTTTTGTAACTGACTACATTAACCTGTCACACAAAAATGATTATATTAGAAATAAATAATATCAAGATGGAGCATACTGCATTAAACTGATAGGGAAAAACACCAGAAGATATACCTGGCATGAATAAGGAATTTCCTGCCTGTATTGAACAAAAATCTTTTCCCTCACTATTTCACCAACAAAAAATCTCTCAGGGTGTTCACTAGCTATATCCTGAAACATGATGAATCACATGGATAAATACATGAACAAAATACACTTATTAATCTCAAATCATCCCATGTAGCTCAGCATGTAACAAAAAAAAAAGATGGGTGCAACTGAGGAATTATATGACAGAGCATATGCCCGTTTAAGAGAGAAGCCACAGAGCAACAAAGAGCGTGATAAAAATGTACTGAAAGGGTGTAAACCTATTATTTAGTGTCATCTAGATGAAGTAAACATATGTCGGGAAAGTTCCTAATCTCTGGCTTTGAAGAAAATATTTCTTCACAACTGATTTGTAGTAGCCTAGCAGGAACATAGTAAATAGTAATCATTTAGTGCTAATTTATACATCACCGGTTTGAAGCTCACATTGTTCAGTTCACCAATACCAGGAAAAAAAACAAAGTACTATGCCATCTGCAAAAAGATGATTTGCTAATTCCTCCATCGATCAAACTAAGATTATTGTCAGGTTCAACATTGGAAGGGGCACATCAAGTTCAACAATAATGATACTCAGGAGCACAATCTTGACCACACAGACAACTATTTACTAAAATGTTCTGAGCATCTGAACCTGACTCTCTCTGTTTACAATACGCGAGGACGGTCAATGACATTTAAAGGTAAACAAAGAACAGGGGAGATGCATTTATGAAAATATAAATGATCTTTGCGAATACCTTGGGGTAGTAAGCAGGACCCAGAGGGAGCTTTGACAGTATCCACTCCTTGATATCATCCACCCCATTATCAAATTTAGCACTTATTGGTATAACATCATCAACATTAGTAAATTTTTGGTACCACTGTCAAAAGAGTTGTCAGGAGATTTTTCAAAAAAAAAAAGAGTTGTCAGGAAATCAGTACCAACTGCATGCAGAGGAAAGCACAAAAGAAACAGGGAACCACCTTTCAAACATCAGGTTCATACCTCAAGTTTCTTTGCGATTTCTCCGGGTTTTATGAGATCTTTCTTGTTCAATACAAGTAGTACAGGAAGTCCAATATCTTTGTTTCCCACTCCTTCTTCAAGCATTTCATCAATCTAAAATCTCAAAGCTTACAAGATGTAAGGTAAAATGGTTGAATGTCAGGATGGATTGCTTTCTTTCTTACTGTTGGCCTACCTTTTCAGGTGCTTTGCAAGCATCAGCAACAACAAGCACACAGTCAGCGCTGCCGATAGCGCTCCTAACATTCTTCATCATCATACTGTCAAGCTTATGCATCTCCTTTTTAATAACACCAGGAGTGTCATAAAGTATAATCTGCAAACTAAATGATAACTCAGATTAGCAGTGGAAATCAACATGATCCCCTTGATGGCAATGGGACCAGAAACTTCTGAGTACCTTAGTTTGCATTGAACTGAATTAAATTCTGATACCTGGTACTCTGGTTCAGAACATATGCCAAGAATGCGATGTCTTGTCGTTTGCGGTTTATCTGTTACAATTGAAAGTTTCTGACCAACCATTTGGTTAATAAGGGTGCTCTTGCCAACATTTGGTTTCCCCAATACAGCAACATAGCCTGAAGATACACCGTATCAGTACGACAATCATTCAACATGGATCAGCTTCTGGAATTTTGACAAAAATGCTCTGCACATTGCAACTTTGCAAGCTCCACATTTTACTTTACGAACTAGTAGGAAGAAATTTGGCGAATAAGTGCAGGACTTCAATTCCTAAGCTTAATCAATACTAAACCCGACTAATTTCAAACGCAGAAAGTACAGAAATGAGAAGCCTAACCGCTACGGTGATTGGCGCAAACAGAGGTGCCCAGTTCCTCCGACTCGTACTCATCCAGCAGCGCCAGGCTCCGGTCCGGCTTCTCAATGAGCTCCAGGCGCGGTCTCGTGCTCACCGCCGGTTCAGCCTCCTCCTCCTCCACTTCTTCTTCCACCATCTCATCCTCTTCCACTCCTGAATAGGTCATAAACGCACTGCACACAGCCCCAGCTCCATGCTTAAACGCATTGCACACAGCCCCAGCTCCATGCTTCGGTCTCGATGTGCGGACGAGTCTTCCTCGCAGCACACACGGGGAAATAAAATCATGTGGATGAGCAAGAGCTCTATGGGAGAGACACGGCGGCAGCAGCGGCGGCGGCGCGACGAGCCGGAGAGCGAGGCCAAGCTCCATCGTGGCGAGAGTGCAGACGGCAGAGTGCGCTGCCATTGGGGATAAGAAAAGAGAAGGTGGCGACGGCACGTTTTCGGCCTATTTTCAGAGGCCCATAACAGGAAATGGCCCAGGCCCATGAGCCGGGCACGGCTGAATTTTTTTTATTAATAAATTTATTTTTTAAAAAAATTACAAAATTAGTCTACGTTTTCAAAAAATTACAGGATTAGGCGACCAGTCGCCCATTGGAAGGGCGACCAGGCTAAGTTCGCCCGGCCAAAGGGCGACCGGGCCCAGGTCGCCCGGCCAAAGGGCGACCAGGCCCAGTTCGCCCGGCCAAAGGGCGACCAGGCCCAGGTCGCCCGGCCAAAGGGCGACCAGGCCCAGGTCGCCCGTCCAAATGGCGACCAGACTGTCGACCTGGTTTTTTGGATTTTTTTTAAATAATATTTATTTATTTGGAAATTTCAGGAAAAATTTCGGTTTTTTTAAATATTATTTATGTATTTGGAAATTTCAGAAAAAATATCGAAGTCAGAGAAATAGCAAAAATAATACGCAGTCATGCAATTGGCGTGCGAAAACGCCATTGTCGTGTGCTCGCCCAAGTTTAATAGATGAAAAAATACAACAGTGAAACATTAATTAAGTTCTAAAAAGTAAAATAGTATCAGTACAATATCATAGAAAACAACATCGGCGGCAAATCATACAAAACTAATATCGTCCACGCTTAGGTGCAACACCCCTAATCGTGCCAGGCTTTGTTGCTTTCTATGATCCGTGTGCGAGGAATATACCAACGTAAGTAGTCCCCGTAAGCCTGCAAGAAAAACGGTCTGGGCTCGTAGGTCACATCATGTAGTGCGTTGGCCCACTCGTCGACCCACGGCTGTATACGGGAGGACCAAGTAACGCCTGTCGGTAGACCCCTCCGCACGTAACTATGGATTTCAAAACATATTAATTATCTTTCTATATATATTAAATACTCAATCAGAACGAATTAATTGTCTTATACTTACCCGTGCACGGAAAGAGGAACAATATGGGCAACCGGAAGTGGGAACGTCTGGTTACGACCAAACTGCCGCATCACTCTGTGAGGAGCGTAGTCCTCGACAAAGAAAGGACCAGAGGCCACCCACGTTCTACAGCTTTGTTGACGTATTTTCTACATGTTGATGTTGCATTAAGCGGTACTAACTCCCAAAAAGTGCCCTCCCGAGCACGACTAACGATACCCATGACCTTAACGTCATGTTGGTTGCTGTCAAGCCCAAATATTCGCATCAACCAATTCTGCACACCACTAATTGTTCTCTCATTTGCCCTAGACACCCATCTAGTTACGGAGGAAAATCCTGACAGATCAACCCCGTGTACACCTTGAATAATTTCTCCTTCTCCATAATAAATTTGAAATCCTAACTTCTCCGACATCTGTGTAATCTAAAAATTTCAGCTAAAATACCTTTTTAGTAATATATTACTAATATTATTTCAACTGAAATATAAGAATATAAATACCTTTAACAATATATATAAAATAAGAATATAAATAATACTACCGAAATATAACATTAATCGCTTAACTGCTAATTATATTATCTAACAATTAATATAACACACATTAAATAATTATATATAAAATTATTTTTTTACTTACCGAAAATTTTCCTCTTCTCCTCTTCCTCTTCCTCTTCTTCTCTTCTCTTCTCTTCTCTTCTCTTCCTCTTCCTCTTCCTTCCTCTTCCTCTTCCTCTTCTCCTCTCCTCTCCTCTCCTCTCCTCTCCTCTCCTGTCCTGTTGCGAAATCCCAGCCGGCCGCGGCCGGCCGCGTTATATATAGCGGCGCCACGTCGCCCCGTGGCCGGGCGACATGGGCCAAGTCGCCCCGTGGCCGGGCGACATGGGCCAAGTCGCCCACTGGCCGGGCGACATGGGCCACGTCGCCCACTGGCCGGGCGACATGCGCCACGTCGCCCACTGGCCGGGCGACGTGGGGCCCACCCAAGCCAGTGCACGGACAAGTCGCCCACTGGTCGGGCGACATGGCCCTATTCGCCCTTCCAACGGGCGACTGGTGGCCTATTCCTGCAATTTTTTAAAAATGGAGACTAATTTTGTAATTTTTTTAAAAAATAAATTTATTAATAAAAAAAATTCGGGCACGGCTTACCCGCCACGGAGCCCTCCCGACAAAAACTACCAGAGCAGCAAAGGCACCTAACCGCCGCCGGAGCGCGGAGCAAAACCATCTCCAAAACCCTAGCCCCCATCCCCTCGCTGGGAAGTCTCGTCGGCGGCGGCGGAGATGGGCAAGGCGAAGGGGAAGCAGCGCCAGGACAAGTACTACCACCTCGCCAAGGAGCAAGGGTACCGGAGTCGGGCGTCGTTCAAGCTGCTCCAGCTCGACGCGCAGTTCCGCTTCCTCCCGACGGCGCGCTCGGTGCTCGACCTCTGCGCCGCTCCGGGAGGGTGGATCCAGGTGGCCGTCAACCATGCCCCCGTGGGAGCTTTCGTCGTCGGCGTCGACCTCGTCCCCATCCGCCCCATCCGCGGGGCCCACTCGCTCACCGAGGACATCACCACCACCAAGTGCCGCGCAGCGGTGCGGAGGCTCATGGACTCCAACGGCGTGTCCGCCTTCGACGTCGTGCTCCACGACGGGTCGCCCAACGTCGGCGGTGCCTGGGCGCAGGAGGCCACATCGCAGTCGGCGCTTGTCATCGACGCACTGCGCCTTGCTACCATGTTCCTCGCTCCCAAGGGCGCCTTCATCACCAAGGTAAAGGATTCTACGGAAGAAGAATGCTTAATGTTGTAGGCTTGTATCCATTGGCTTCAGTTTGTAATTAAGCATGATGCTTATCTTCCTTGTACTATGTGAATGCAAAATATCTTTGTTGAAAATACAATCTGTTCTAAATGAGTGGCAGCACGATATATTGACATTTTCATCCCTAGGCAGGTGTTATGTTTATGTATGTATCCTTGGTTCACAATGAAGTAGTATCCATTCTTCTGACATATTGAGTGGTTTTGACAGTTTATACCTTACAGAGTTGTCATGCGTTTTTATTATTAACTCATCTCCTTCAGTTGTTGAATCAGCTTTCTTTTGTTGTCATTGCCTCACATTTCAATCCACGCGTAATCAATTCTTCTTTTTCTTCAACAGGTTTTTAGGTCTCAAGATTACAACGCTATTCTGTACTGTCTTAAGCAGGTGTGTATATTCATTAAATGTTTTGTGGCATTTTTTATATTCTTCATATTTGGTTAATAGAAACATCATCAAATAATGATTTTGGCTTGCAGTTTTTTGAGAAAGTTGAAGTGACTAAACCTTCGGCAAGTCGGAAAACATCTGCTGAAATTTATATCATCTGCCTGAAATACAAGGCTCCTGCAAAGATTCAACCAGAACTTCTTGATATAAAGCACTTGTTCAGTGTAGTTCCAGAACAGACCAAAGTATGTTGAGCCACTTGTCTGTAGTTTCAGTTTTTTTTTTCTGCTAGCATACCTTGATTTTGGAAATTTTTTTTGCTCTGCAGTCTAGAGATGTTATGGATAGTAAGAAAAAGAGACACCGTGATGGGTGAGCCCCCTTTTCAACAATTGCTGGAGTTTGCCTGCTTGTTTTCCTTTTCCCCTTGTGAAAGTATGCATCTTTTTTATTTATATCTATAATTGTTAGCAAGATTAGCAGTGTCCACATCATAGTGGAGTATAATGTTATACCTATTCTCACATTACGTATCCACTTCTTACGTTCATTTATAAGTTTATAACAGCGTGTTTTCCAATATTCTTATTCTTCCCACATGTAAAAAGTGCATTGCTCTTGGTATTGTGAAAGTTTACCGGTTGCTCTGTTGTTTCGTGTAAGCAATTAAGATGTTTGTTCTCACCATTTCGGCATTTTTTGAAAGTCACATAATCAGTTAGGCATTTCTTGTTTGAGCCAGAAAATTTTGTGCTTTTCTTCCCTTTGGGTGCAATGAACAAGAATTAATAGTTTTTGAATTTGTTCAACAAAAACACTGGTACTCTGGTTCATGTGTGGTGCATCGCTAAGAGTGGTTATGTTCATAAGAGTGGGTGGGTGGGTGTTGATGCTGGCTCATTGCACTTAAGGCTGCAATTTTTTCTGTTTTTATTTACATATAAGATTGAGTGGGTGTTTATGTTGCCTTACCGAGCCTGTCACAATCCTTTTCCTTACCCAGTCTTGGAGCTGGGTTTGTTAAAAAGGCATATGCTGTTCTTTCTGTTGAAAAACTTTGGTGGAATCTACCTGTAGAAGTTGTAGCTTTAAGTTTTTGTTACACAAAGCCCTCTTTGGTGAACAATATGTTACAATAGATTGTTGTACACTGATATCAATAACTTGTATGTAGGTATGAAGAAGGGAATACAACATTGCGGAAAGTCGGTTTGGCATCAGACTTTATATGGTCTGAAGCCCAGGCGCCACTGGAGTTTTTGGGCTCTTACAATGCAATTTCATTTGATAATCCAGAATCCCTGCCCATAAAGAATCATGAGCTTACAACAGATGATGTAAGGAACTGATGCCTTTGCTATGCATATTGCACAGCTTATCTTTCCATCCTAGGTTACCTGGATATGTCAGGTAGGTCACGTATCCCGTATCGGACACGTATCCTATACGGATACGCAATGGATACGTGGCTGATACGTATCCGAGGAGTATCCGCGAAAAAATAAAAAATAAAAAATAAAAAATCGGAGGGAGGAGGGCTGCCGCCGCACGCCGAGGTGGGGGAGCAGGGGCGGG